>CM040240.1:217991333-218283084 GCA_022545495.1 Chrysanthemum lavandulifolium | reverse complement strand
ACTTAAAACAGCTTTTAATACCATATTCAAGACCATTTAAAACTTGTTAAAAATAGTTAAAGCCAACAACAACATCTTGTTTGGATGATTTGACATAAAACCGAGATTAAACAACATCAAACCATGTACAAAACCATTTAAAATTTGCTCATAACAACATATTCATCAACAACATCCAAACATCAACCAAACCGCATACAAAACCATTCGAATCATCACAAACAACAAAACCTAGGATCGATGCCAATTGTGGATCGTATATTTATGTTGTTTAGATGATTCGGTGGTCTAGGATTAATGATTAAACAAGTGATCCGTTAGAGATGAAGAGAGTAGAAAGGGTGTTTTCTAGAGATAAACAATACAAATGTAAGGTTAGATTGAAAAGCACCACCCGCTTCCAAGGACGGAAGGGTATTTATACTACAAACTAAACGACCTCCGACGGCTGTGGATCGGTATCACATGGGTAAAGACCCTTCCTTCCTCCACGGTGTTACTCTAAACTATTCTACGCTCTTGACTAACTAATTAACTACTAAATAAAGTAAACAATGACAAGTCTACGAGCTAACATATGCTAGACCATTATTGGGGTGACCGACACTTTCACATGGAATTTCCAATTCCTAACAATGATACTCAAAAGTGGTAAGGGATAAGCTAGGATACCTATTGTTCGAGATATCCTTTGAAGATTATGGAGAAGATAAGCGATGAGAATCCGCAGTCCCTAACAATATAGTTAAGAGGAAAATTAACGAATGGGAAAGAGGCTTAGAGACTTAATGGTTCGAGGGCTACATGCGACATTGTGGAAACATGATAAAAAGTTATGAAATAATCCTATCTCAATACCACAAACTTAGAAGAACCCTAAGGAATTTTGAATAGAGAAAAGGTGCTTTTGTATAAATCGAGAATAAAAGCATTAAGAGGAAGAAATAAGCCAAGATGGTTTGGACCTTATACGGTGAAAGAAACTAATCTAAAAAATAAAACCGTTATCATAATGAGCGGACGTTGGAAATTAGTCCACGGTAAGCATACAACGTCTACAACCTTTTGATGAAGGCTTAGTAGAAGAAAAAAGGGCGGTAATGAAGTCACGTAGGGCGCGACTTGAGTCTAGCTACAAGACTCATAAATAAAGAAAAGCGCTCGTGGTGAGGCAACCCATGCTAATTGTTTGCTTGTTTGTGTCATATATCTTTTCATTAGTTGTTTATTCTCATGTTGAATTTGTGAAAATGCTTTATTTTGTCTTTAACCTCGTCTTAATTACATATAAAGGTATTTTACAAAAGGGATAAGTGTAGGGAAGATTACACGTTTCTAAAAGAGCGTGAACATGAGAATTACAATTCTTGAAGATATATATATATATATATATATATATATATATATATATATATATATATATATATATATATATATATGTGTGTGTGTGTGTGTGTGTTTGTTAGAGTCAAATGCTTGTGTCGAGTCATAATGGATGTTTTGCGGGAATGATTCCAGATTCTAAAGATGTAATTTTCCAAAATTTTCCAGAAAAACACAGCAGACCGGTTTACGTCAGGATAACTGACGGCGTGCTGACGGCGTCGGGAGGAGCAACGACTTATCTTATTTTCTCTCGTTTCAGTGCTACTTATAAATTTTGGAATTTCTCGGTCTTAAATTTTCGAAAACATGTAAGCATCCATTCCACAAGTATTATATCCTAGTTTAGTAGAGACATATATAGTTTTACAAATCGATTTTGTGAAGATTTCGTCTATTTTCTTAAGTGTGTGGGTTTTATTTATCAAGAAGAAGATACATAAGATTGGATGGAGCTTTTCACGCATATATTCTTCTTGAAGAAGAATTTAACCACTACTTCACACGGATCCTACCGAAATAATCGGGGAGTATTAGTTTCTTTCGCTTTTAATTACCTTCCATTATCATAACTTTGATACTTTTGGGGAACATTGGGGACAATGTTCGGTTTAAGTGTGGGGAGGAAAATAAAAGCAGGAACTTTGAAACTATGCTTATCCTTGACTATTTGTCTTGTCCAATTTTATTTGTGTAATAAACCATGAGAAATATCGGTTAGGGTAATTTTGGCACCAAATTTAAATTTTTCATGACATGTAGGAGTGGGCCATTAGCCTTAATAAAGCGTCTCATGGATAGGAAGTTATATGACTAGCATAAACCCTTTACCACTCAAATTCCACCCCAAAAATGTGAGGTTCGCTCTAGATTTGTAGGAACTAAAGCATTCATCTTTAATGCTTCGAGTATACCGGTAGTATAATAGATTCTAGAACTTATTTTGTGATGCATCCGAGATCGCTAGTGAGACTACACTTGTGTAGTTAGGAATAACTAAATGATAAGAGGCATTAGGATAGCCCTTGTTTGATACATATTATAATTACTTCTTCCACATCGGTTGAGTAATTCCCCACACCCTTGCATTGTACTTATCTTTAGTACACGATACCCTAGTTAACCCCTCGAGCCTATCATTTTGCGGTTCTCGTGATGTTTCGGTTTTAAAATATCAATGAAAACATTGTTTACAATCTACCCCAAATGTACACCCAAATCGCCTTAGCCTACCTTGTATGCACTCACTTTTAGGGCAACCTGGACGGCGTCACTCTTTAATTATAACGCCGTCGGATCGCCGCCATTAGGGTTTCGTCTTGGCCAAGTCAACTTTGTGACGTCGCGTTGTGGTTGTGGCCTTGCAGTCGACTTCATCTTCGACGCCGTCTAAATCCGGATCTAGGCCGCTCGGGTTGTGACGCACTACTCTTTAAAGCTGGCCGTCGGTACAAAATAACAATTTCACTCTGAGCCGTCGCAATTAGAGGACGGCGTCATCTTTGTTTGTGATAGTCGGTGCATTTCCGTGACTTGTGTCTTGATCTTGACTTTAGCCATTTTCTTCATATATTCGCCTTTTCGTCCAAATAAGCATCATTCCAAGATTTTGCTTTCAAGAGACCTAAAAAGTGAAAAGGAACAAAATTAAGCAGTAACGGATATAAAAGTGGTCGATTAAGGGCTTAAATGACCTCTCAAAAGTGTACCTTTTAAATCCTTATCACATTTATGAAGAATCTGTATGCAAGTTGTGTAGAGCATACGACGTATCCACTTTTGGAGATATGTCGTATCAATATCTGAAAGAATTCGTTGAGTATTGGTGAATTAGAAAACATACAACGTATTAAATTCTAGCAATACATCGTATCTGAAGTTCTACAATCAAAGCCCAAGTCAACTGTTGAAGGCATATGGCGTATGAAACTTTGGTTATATGTCGTATTGAAAATCTTATCCCCAAGTTAAAGCTGTCAAGATTATTGAAAAATACGGTGTATCACACTTCAACAATATGTCGTATTTAAAGATATGCATGTATATGCTGGGAATATTCTTTCTTATTCCCTACTCAAGAAATCTCAGATACATCTTATTACAACCCGATCGCCGTATCGATGCCTGAACGAGAACACTATAAATAGAACCCTCACATACGGGTTTTACACATATCACACACCACCACGTACCGAGTTCCAAGGTTCCATCACCCAAGTTTTTAGTCCCAAACACAAGGAGATCAAGGAGAAGGTTATGAAACATCACACTTAGGATAATCATTCGGTTTGCATATCGATTTCACACGATTTCCATTTGTTTATCATTTATTATTACTTGCGTGTTACTCACGAAATTATGGGCTAACACCTTGATTTTAGCCATGTTATGACTATTACATTTATGTTATTTCGTTTATGAAGATTTGATGCCTTGCTTTAGATAATTTATGTGTTTATTGTTCAAATATTATACTCGTTTATTTGTTTAAGTGTTTGATATATATTTGCTAGATCACATAGTGTAGCTCTTTAGCTATGTGGTGATACTGAATCACTATAGATGTGGGCATGTGAGTGATAAACTAATACCATGTTCATCCTTCCTTAGGACCATGGGTAGGAACACGAGGTTAGATAGAAAATGCTAAAACACTTAAGTGAGTATAATGTTCTTTAATAAAGTGACCACGTGAGAAGAATAGGTATCACCGGGACCAATGTTGTAAAGTAGATGAATCATATAGGTTAGTTGATACCACTTAATGAATGTTTGTAACTTAATACCCGATCGTTGCTTTAGAAATACGTGTTGTCATCATTTAAGCTTAAAAGATACTTTGTCCATCAATTGCACCAACATTGCACACTAACCTTTCTATCCTAATCTAGTAAAACTATCTTTAACAATCCCCATGTAATGAAATACTAGATTTGGATCTTTAATGTCTTGAGTCATATAGATTTCTAACAATAATTGGTCTTGACGAAATGAGGGCGACCTTTTAGAGCATTCTTGTCTTTAAAGGTATCGACTTTGCCTTAGACTTTAATTATTCGAACTTAAGATCATCAATTTTAAAGATCATGGTAATCTTGACCATTATCTGCAACTTGAAACTTTGAAAGTATGTATGAAATATTTATCTTTGACGTCTTGATGATGAAATCATTCTTGATGAACTTGATCTTGAATATAGATTTGAACAATAATTGTTCTTTGGCGAAAGATCATGAACAAAAGGATATCGATGAGCTTGGATTGTAGAAGACTTGATCATTTGTCGTTAATCTTGAATCTTCATAGCTTTAGCTCCCTCAACCAATTAATCATATCTTGAAGCGGTTTTTAAAAACAAAACAGTGTAGTTTCGAATCCGCTCCCCCTCAAACTAACAATCTCCCCAAATCATAAGAAAGTTAATGAGAAATATTTGTTGAAACAACAAACTTGAGTAGATTCTTATCCATTTATTCTAGAACGCTTGACATAAACTTTGTCGGCACTAATTATCTACTCATCTTGGTCGACCAATTTCTTTCTTTCTTTAAAGCACTTTATATAGCATTTATTGTTGATGAAATTGTTCTTAAAGTATTTGATGTTGTTGTTGAGGTAGTGATTTTGATTTCTAATGACAATTTGATTTCAATTGGTTTGTTATTGATGAAGACATTTGACTTTGATGAGAACATTTCATCAATCTTTATCATTCTTGATCCAATCATATGAGAACCACAACCTTGATAACAAATCATACCTTCTTGATCAAACTACTTTTGATGCTAAATATTTGTAGCCCTTGAGAAACTACTTCTTTAACTTTGACTTTTCACTAAGTCGTTCTTTTGAACTTGATCTTGATATCTTGAACATTACTCCCACTATTGCAAGTTTCTTTCCACAATTATCAACCATTATAAATTTCTCCCCCTCATGATGAATAGATTTATCATGGTCATCATGAATATACGTAAGCACCGGGTTGATAATCTTAGCAGGATAACCATTGAAGCACCAAAAATTCTTGTCTTGAAGTAGAAATCAAGTATCAACAACTCTCTTGAAAATCAAACATTCACCCCTTAATATCATGGTTCTAAAAGGCTCGGAAAGGTGTGCGGCTTGGTAATACCGTCACGCCGTCTTATGCCACGTCTTTTTGTAAACTCGATATATATGAAATATGATATAAATATATAAATATTTTCATATTTTTTGTTGCCTTATATCACGTCTTATAAACGCAAAAGCTTCGTCTTGACCGCAAAGGCGTGAGGCTTGGTCATGCCGCCATGCCACGCTTCACGCTATTTATAACCTTGCCCCTTATTAACCAAACATGATCCCCCAAACATGATTAAGGGACTCCTCGAAACCAATAGAGTTGATTGGTATCCATAATTTGTTAGTTGAAGATTGATGATGTAATGATTTGTTGAAGGTGAAATGCTTGTTAAAGGTAGAAATGCCATTGTCTGTTGTAGAAGATAAATTTGTCAATATATGAGTAGTTAACGTTCTTCCACATGAAACAATTACTGAACAAACAATATTTCTTGAAAATACTGAATCTTGTTCCCCAAATTAACAATCATGAGAGAAGAGACTTAATTGAAGATCGAATGTTGAATTTCTTTTGTGTAATCCATCTATCACAAAATAATGCTTGAGAATCTCTGGTGAGTTGTTGAATCATATAATCAAACCAATATCTTGGTGATAATGATGCGGAATATGATTATAAAATCCAATGAAGCATTAATCTTGTGAGATTCGGATTATATGCAACTATTCTCTTGATAAAAATCAAACCAAAGTCGATTGTGTTTCCGAAAGAAAATTATGAAGAAACACAATAATCACTTGATCACTTAGATTACTAGTTAACACATAATATGAATCATTAAATGAATCAAATTAGCGAGCTACTTTCAACGTTGGCATTGATTTAGCACTAGTAGGATTTCCATTCAACTATCGTGGAATATGAGTTTGTAGGTATCACTATGAATGTTCTGACATTGTCACAAAGACATGCGTGACATGTAATAAAATCTTGTACCTTTTATATTATTGATGCTTAATACAAACTTATTTTCATGTCCTAAAGATTTTCATTGAATATCATTTGGCTCTAGACTCGATTTGTGCAGTTTAGAAAGCAAGGGCCGGAGCAAATGTCTTTTGTTTCAATATCAAAAATCTCGGAATGAGAATTTGATAGATTATGTGTTTAATCTCCGTATGAATGAAAAAAGAACTTTTTGATAAGAACTTGAGTAGCTAGCAGTAGTTGTGCATTTGTATCACTGGGTCCATGATTTGTAATTCAGAATTCAACGAATGAAATCCGATATATTATGTATTGACCCGGTGTCTATCCTAGTTTATGGAGGATTTTAAATTCTTTTAACCTTTACACCAACTCCCTTTTTCTTATCTTTTAGCCTCTCATTTTTCAACTCCGACCTTTAGGATTTTTCACTCTTTTTAGCTTCAATCTTTTTATCAATCGTTACCTTTCTTTGTTTGGCAAATGATATATGTTGATCTGTAACCCAAACTCCATCACATATACCTAACTTTCCTAAATTTAAAGGAAGCTCTGAAGTAGATCAATTCCGGTTCTCGAAGATCATAAGAGTTTTGTGGTAACAATATTAATCAGTGCAATTAATCAACGTATGCCAAACTTTCTCTTGAAAACTTGATTGAAAGCCTTTTGTAGTTTCAAGATATGAATCAAAATGATTTATTAATCTTCCAAAGTGTTTTAATATATCAAAAAATTAACACTTGGAAGTTATGAATAATTCTTTGAACTATGAAAGATTAGATAAAACAAGAAAATTTAGAACAAGCACTCTATCTGTTTTTGTATACCGTGGCATTTCTTTTCTCACATACTTTTATCTTTTTCTTTTCATTTGTTGTTCTTGATTTTGAAGAAAATGATGTATTCTTTATTTTATAATATGATTTATCTATTTTTTTTTTTTTAATTTTCTCTCTGTTTTTCATCATTCTCACCAAATTATTTTGTCACATAAAAACGTTTGCTTTATTTGAAAATATCTTTTATAATCATTTGAGAATGAAACCCCCTTAACATATGCCGAGAAACATATTTAATATGAAAGTTAAATATGAAAAAATACAGGCACATGATGGTGAAATGTAAACATTTTGAATTTAATTTCTCATTCGAAGAACTTCTCAAACATGAATTTGCGGACGCTCCCCCTAAAAAAATATCATATCTTCTTAAAAAATAAAATAAAACGGGGTTCCTTTTGCAAAATCGCAAACTTTACTTCAAGTTTACTAGCATATTTGAGACTTTTCTTTTCCGGACACTTAAAACATGTAAGCTTCTCACTTAAACGATGAATAAATCGATTTGAAAATCGTTTAAATGATATAATTTTTTTTGAATTTATCTTATAAGCTCATTGTTTTGAACGACCATGCTCAAATAATACAAATTCATTATAAGCATGACTTCAAAACTTGATTTTTCATTTTAATTTCGAGTTACAATTGGAAATGATCGTAAATCATTGTCTTGAGCACACTGATTTTTAGAAAACTTTTTAGGGTTTTGAAATATATTTTTCAATGACTCAAGACTAAAAAGACTTCTCTTCTTTCGTTTAGGATATTTGGACCTGAAGCGTAAATAAAAACTTCAATAAATCATTAAGTTCGGGTTTCATATTGAAATATATGAAAGCCATTATGACAGCAAAAGTGTACAACAACTTTTGGTACCAACTTAAGCATGGTGCTAATGGGTTTATCAAATTTTAAAAACCATATGTAAGTTGTGTCAATTTGATACATAACTGTTGAATTCCAAGGAAACTTAAAGCTTGGACTTTTATTTTGAAATAGAGGTCTTAGGGATCAATGAAGATCTAAAACTCTTTGAATCTTTTCATATATATAGTTGAAACTTCGTGTTTCATTCGGAATTTGAAATTTTTATGTAGATATCCATGCATTGTTAAAACTCGGTGTTTCATTTTTAAACGAAGGTTTTGAAAATAAATGGAAACCTTATATCTTTCACATTGTGAATTGTAATGTTTTACTTTATTTAAAGGGATTTTCTACAATGTGCCATAGTGGTACATATTTAAATCATTTAATGAGCTAAATTTACCATAATTAAATGTAAGTTGATATTATTACTTTCCAAAACTTCTTTTACTTGCCAAGTTTAATATCATTTTACTTGAAATGAATTTAATTTAAGAAATAATTATGTTTAATTAATGCTTCTAAACCCATGCCTCCATGGCATAACTTAGAAAAACCTTATTTAAATTATGTAATGTATTTATTTTAATGCATTAATTGACATGTCTAATAGCATGCCTAATTTATGTGATATCATTACATTGGTGATATCGGAGGGACCTGCATTTTCAAAAACCAATAAACAACTACCACTTTGATTTAGGCACAATTGTGCGTCTTATCATTTCCCTTTATTTTAAGAGCAAATTCTCAAACTATGCCAAAAAGTCAACTCTTTTTCCTTTTGTGGTCACTTTCATTTGCCTTTTCTCATTTTGGTCATGCTCGACTCCTCGACTGCTCAACTCCACTAGATTTATGCCACGTGTCCACCCACTTGTACCTTTTATTGATATTTCGTGGCCCACAAAATATTCCCCAAATCTAAGTTACTGTACGCCCCTTTTGTCTTTTAATATTGGTCAACGCTCGACTGACGGCGCTCGACTTGCGGCTGCTCAACTTCGTCAGTACTATTTGCGTTGGAAATGTAAAAGGTAGCATGCGAAAGGACACACAATCTTTTGCTTAGATTGTGTGTACTTTAATTTTAAATTATTTTTTACTTTTGTTTTTCATTTTTTAATTTTGTTTTGATAAAAAAAATTTTAAAAAACACACACACTAAACACACACACAATCACAATCACACTTGATTGCTCGATCAAACACAACCCAGATATGTGCTCGATGATCGTCGTTTCAACTTGAGTGCTCGATCAAACACAACCCAGAAACACACCTGAGTGCTCGATCCGTGCTCGATCATGGCTGCCAGACAAGTAAGTGTTTTTGTTTTAAGTTTTTGTTTATTATTTTGAATATTTTGTCTTTAGGGTTTGCTTATTACGGGTTTGATTTGGTTTTAAATTGCTAGTTTATGGTCACTACTGCTTATTTCGTAATTTGTTAAAAATATATTGTGGGTGAATGTTTGAGCAAAGATTATTAAGGTTTTAGGTCACTACCGCTTATTTCGTTTTGCTTATTACGGTTTTATTTTGTTTGTTAGGGTTTTTTAAGGTTTAGTCTTGACTAAGTTTTAGAAGTTCTTTTAAGCAAAACTTATCTTTTGCTACAAGCATAATCAAAAGATCATATATTTTTACATTGGTATGAATTTCCTCTAAAAATCATGTTTTGGGTGTTTGGTTTTGCCCTTTTAAGGAAAACTTATCTTTGTAATGTCTTAATGTCTTAATTGTAAATATAAATTCCCTTTCAATTTTTATAGGTGTATTCAGCCAAGGTTAGTACGAGAACGAAGTTGCATTTGCTGAAAACAATAAAGCAAAAGTTGAGCTCGAACCCAGATTATGTTGAGCGTCTTAACCTTTTTAAGAGCACGATTTTGGCCAATGGTTAAACTTAAAATCCTATGACCATGTAAATCACTTGCTGCATTATTTACTGCAACATCAACGACAAGTGGAAAACCATGATATAAATACTCCACTGTATTTTGATATTGGGCAAAACGTTTTACAATTTGGTCGGCAGGAAATGTGCTTGATATCGATTTCGATTTGGTGACATTTCCATGGTTCATTTAAAGGCGTGAATCGCTTTTGCAAAGCGCATGTTACTTTTTCTTAAAGAAAGGCGACATGTCAACATAACTTGCATAAAGACCGGCGACTTTTATCGATTCTCAATGATCCTCTCGAGTTTTCGAGCTTTGAATGATGATGTTGTACGCATTTGCCTTTTGATAATTTTAGAGAACATTTTCATGGGCAAGCAGAAAGAACCGTCATTCCCGATTTAGATTCGTGTTTAGTGGATGACTTGTATGCTTGGAATTCATTTCCATGGGGTGAGTATATTTGGGTTGAGTTTCACCACATACAATGTGGTTTTGAAGGTTAGAGACAAGACACTTATGCGAAATTGCTACAAAGGAAAAGAATACCGAAATATACTCTTTGTGGATTCTCAAGGTTAGTATACAATTATGATAATGAGTATTTAAATAGTTTAGCACTAATAAGTGATGTTTATAACTTTGTATTGTATAATTTTTGCAGATTTGGCTATTGGAAACCCTCCCAATTCTACAAACCGGTGGTTTAAAGATGATAGTGTGATCCATAGAGCACTTGCATGGGATGATGGGCGAAGTTTGATAAGACAGATTATGAATTTCTTTTCTCTGTAATCGATTGTTCACCTCCACGCCTCTGGTACCCTCCATAGCTTTTACACGAATTCAATAGGATTATTATATTGTATCCTATAGCATGGGTTGTTGGATAATAATTTTTATACACGGATGTTGAGAAAAATAAGCTTTGGTGGATTTCAAGTCTGAACTACATCGGAAGTTTCAAGCACCGTGGTCTTAGAATGATGAACCACATAGTCCACCCACGATACACCACATACTCCACCCCACAATACCACAACAGATAGTACATCATCGAGCGGGTGAAGATGACGATGCAAAGATCTTCATTGTGCGTCTTGAAATTCATCGATCGACACATATCCGTGCGCAGGTGCGTGGGTATGTGGATGAAGTCATGCCTCATATTGATGAGCGGATGCGGATAGCGTAAGACTTTACGGTCAAGTGTATAGTATGCAACATCGATTCATGGACTTCATGCAATGCTCAAACAATTGAAGCGGATGTTGTGAGTGAATTGCCGAATATGGTGACATGCCTCCTAGATCAACCACGGTATCTCGGATGGCTAGCATGCAAAAGCGATTTTACAACTGAAAAAGTTAATTCTGAATTTCAAGAATGATGTTGTTAGCGAGCAGAATGGTGAGCCATCCGACTTTGCAGCAACGTCCGTTGAAAAGGTTTTATTACTTTTTAACCCTTTGACACATTTATTTCTTTTTTTTATATGTTTTATATAAAATTGTTGGTGGTTGACTTGTAAGTAACACATTAGGATATGTATTTATGTCATTAGTACACTAGCATTTATGACACTAGTGAGAGTGTAGTATTTAAAGACTTCTTTATCACACTACTTGTTACTCAACTCATTTCCACCTCCCCACTTAAGTTCTAAACACATTAGCAAATGTCTGACAACATACCTTTTGAAATTCAAATGCAAATCATTAACAAACTTCCTGTCAAATCATTACTTCAGTTTAGAACCGTTTCAAAGACATGGAAGTCTGTTATTGATAGCGCCAACTTCATTGTCAATTTCGGTGTTCGCCGCGTCAGCCGTATTCATTCCTTGTAGGGTATAAGAAGGATTTTGTTGAGACAAAATTTATATGTTTTATTGACCAAAATGGCAATTTGTCCCAACAACGTAGCTTTCTCCCAACTCTTCCTCACGTAATTCGCCATACAAATCTAATATATTTGAATCTTATCCCAATTGGCAACTCTCACGGATTGATATGTTTTTCTGATGCTTTTAAGATGGATGTTCTTTGGAACCCATCAATAAGAAAATCGAATTTGCTATAGTACTCCTCTTTGGTCAAGTCAATATAAGTCTCATAAAGTTGCAGTGGGTTTTGGTGTGAATCCTGACACTTTTGACCCCACCATTCTAAGGATTTCCTATCCGGTTCATGAACATGGACCGTTAAATGTTTTAGTATTTACATTGAGCTCCCAATGATGGACAAAATTAGAAACGAACATCTTCCTCGTCAATCAATCCAACTTAAACGGTCAAGTCGGTGGTTATTGGTAATTTTATATATTGGGCGGCTTCGAAAGGATTTTGGTGTTGATGGTGTTACTTCTCATAAACGTTATATGATTGTGTCCTTTGATTTGGTTAAGTATAAATTTTTGTCATAGATATACTGACGACTTACAAGCTCGACTTCGGTACCTTTTTATATTTCTAAGCTAAGAGAGTCTCTCGTTATTTTGGGAACATGATAGGGATGAGTGGCACACGTTCGTATATGGGAGCTAACGTTGGGTCCTTTTAACGAACTACAATCCGTTAAAACACTATTTAACATTTTACTCCCGTTATTGAAATTAATTGGATTTACTGAATAGCGGATATCCGGTTTTGAAGTCGATAAGCCCTATCAAATGGATCACACCTTGAAGTCTTCCAAGTTTGGTCACAAGAACTTATTAATCTTGGTGTTGAAGTAGTTGCGGGGTCCTTATTCATGAGCTCCTTCAACGAATCACTTCTTCCGCTTACTTATCCGTTGTTCAAGATATTAGTATATCGATAGACTTTAGTATTGTTGTTAGATAGTTGTTTAGTTATTCTAGTGCTCAAGTTACGTGTTTAGTTATTTTAGTTGTTTGTAAGACTCATTGTTTGTAAGTTTACGAAAGTGTTATGTATAATAGATCTAATTTAACTTTTGTTTCTTTATTTGGTCACCTTAATTAGTAAACCAATTATTTAACATTCTTGTATTTCTGACACACCATCTAAAAATGAAGAGAATATGGATGTGCATCGTGATTCAAAGGTTTGTTGTTTACAATAGTATTTGTATCATATAATATATGGGTTACGTATGTTGATTGCTTTCAAGAATAGTAATGTTTATTTTTTCTTTTTGTAGTCAATCGGCATGAATTTTACCAATCCGGTTGGAGATTTGTCCACACAAGAGGTTCAAGAAGTATTAGGCAACCTCTTTGGCTCACCTCCGACAGTTAGCGGTAGTATATAACATGTTATTTTGTTTATTTTATTATTAAATGCATGCCTAAGATTTGCCCTTTTTTACACGTTCATTTTACCAGGACGATAAACAATTTGAGGTTGCGAAGGATGAGCAACATGTCCCAGTTAAGGTAAATATACGTTGAATAGATTAATCAATTCTAATTTTAACCAATTCACTTGTCATGCAATGTTAACTGTTTTTCAGGATCTTCATGTGATGAATGATGATCAACATGTTCCAATGAAGGAAGGAGTGATAAATGATCAACAATACCCAGAGTCTCCTTTTAATGCGGTAAATATAGTCAAACAGTGTAATTTTATCATTTTATAAACCAATACGCACATTCAATAAAGTTTAACTCTTTTTTCGGGACTTGTTGTCTTTTGATGATGAGCAACATGTGCCGTGATGAATGATGAGGAGGCACGCGACCACGATCAAGATGTTCCGATGAAGGTACGAGTGTCTGATGAAGATGTTGGGATGAAGGAGCTAAAGAGTGAGCAAAGGTTAGTGTCTGCTATCAATGAGGTAAATATAGTCGAACAGGTGTAATTTTATCATGTTATAAACCAATACGGACATTCAATCAAGTTTAACTCTTTTTCAGGACTTGATGTCTTTTGACGATGAGCAACAGTTGGCCGTGATGAATGATGAGGAGACACGAGACCCTGATGAATATGTTGGGATGAAGGAGATAAAGAGTGAGCAAAAGTTAGAGTCTTCTATCAGTCCGGTAAATACACGCTAAACATGTAATCTAATTAAATTTTAACTGTCATGGACATTCATGCAATTCGACTTTTATTCTTTTTTCAGGTAATTACCAGCCCTGTTAATGTCTTTGGTTTTAAGAATTTCAACCCTCTTGAAAATAAGGTCACAACTGTTCGAGTCCCTTTTCAACGGGAAAAGAAGTTGAGCAAGGTGTTCCATGACCCATATATGCAGCAGCCAGAAACTACTACAAGAGTTTTAAGAAAGCGTAAAAAGAGACATGTTAAACCTGATATTCCCAAGGTCATTGGACCTAATGGGAAAGAAATATCACTCCGACCTTGGAAAGAGGTATTCAGTTCTTAATGTTAATTGCAATTATTTAGGTTATTTGATTTTAATTTATGATAATGCAGAGTCTCAAACGTAATGATAACTCGACAAAGTATAGAGCCTTTATCCACCCAATCATACAGTTGTGGATTGACAATCAAAATAAGATTAAGAAAGAGGAGGACCAGCAGTTATTTCGCTTCCCATGGGGCGGAGAGTCGACTGCTAATCTACAATTCAGCTAGGATTATTGGGCGGGGGCCAAGAGCGCGGTTGGCTATGTGATTCGGTATGTAACTATTACAAGCCAATAATATATGTGATATCGTGTTGATCATAGCTAATGTTGCTTTTTTATTATTTCTATTTTTAAATTACAAAGATATTGGATTATGGGTTGACTTGATGATGCATTTTAGACACGAAAATGTTGATTGGGTCATGGTTAGCCCTTCTTTTGCTCACGGATCATTGACGGGCGAATGCTGTGTACTATCTTGACGGGGTGACCGATGGTATCCGTGGTTTCGTGAAGGTGTCGAAAAGGTGTGTATTTTAGTTCCCAGTTTTTGTAGAATTTAGGTCATAAGAATTAAGACTTAGAGATTTTGTAAAAAAGGTACGATGTCAATTGGTAAAAAGCTCTTCTGATTGGTTATCTTTACTACTTTTGTAGGTTTTTCCCATTTGTCAACTGATGTACACCGGTGCTGGGTGAATTATGTATTAGCAATGGTGTTATAACGCTTACGATAGCCTTGGGAGCGAGCGGGTTGAAGACCGTCCATGGTGGATAAATATGAGGCGACATTTTCAAGCTCAACTACCGATTTATCCGGAAGAGAGTGAGGTGATGGCGATGAAGAATATAGATCCCAATTCCTACTCCGTTTCCTTTCGGTATGCAGAAAATGTCCTTAAACAAGGTGGAAGGTATGGGGATTGTGGTGTTTGGGTCATTATATTTCTATACAGGTTGGCCTATTACATTCCACTCGACTTCAAAGACACAGTTCAAGCTGCACTGGCATATCGTGAGCATCTGTCCGAATTTTTCTGGAAATACAAGATTCCAGTTCCAAAATCCTAAATGTGTGGCTTTCTGGTGAAAACTTAAAAAATTTGGTTGTGGCATTTGTGCATTTGTGTAACTGGTTAAAATTAAAACATTATGTATCTTGTAGGCATTGGTGAAACATCTCATTCCCCATGTATCTTGTAGATTATGGTTCAACAATTGTGTAACTGGTTAAACTTTAAACATTTCTATTACGCATGTGTAATGGTTCAACAAATGTGTTGAAAACCTTTTTTCTTCTTATTTCGATACATTTCGTGTGGCTTTTACTCATTTATAAAACATTGAACAAGATCAAGATTACGTGTTTTGGGTAGATCTTGATCAAGTTAAAAACTTTTAACTGCAATGGTTAAATTTTGAATGTTGGGTCCTATGGAATAAGATCTTGTATACAGTCAACTAGTAAGTCGCTCGACCACTCGACTAGTAGTTGGGCAGATTGTATATTTAATTTGATAGGGTAGATGATAATCACATATAAATATGACCCCATAACATAGGGAATTCTCAACCAAAATTCTTTCATCCCCCACCAAATGGATTCGCCACCAAATGATGAATGGGTACAACTACTTGATATAGATGACTCTGATCTCCGACTTTCCGCTACGACTCAGAACATGGTATCATATGGAAGCCCTAATGTTGATAAGTTAGTTAGGAAAATACACGTCCTGCGGTAAAATTGCGATATTCGGGGTGTGGATGATGGTTTGATGATGACACGGAGTATATTAGGAAAGTTGTTTATGATGAGGCGAGGATTATGATTTTAAAAGTGGGCCATGGGTTCGTGCGGTTGAGTTTATGTAAGTTGATGGCGGGATATTGGTTGGTTGTTTCTTGATATAAAAAATTTTGCAAGAAAGGGAAAGTTGAGAAGGTTGTTGGGATAATTAAGTCATGTACTCGAATGTGTTGGGTGATCTAACAAGAACATTGAAAGACGCGTTTGAGGTTTAATCTCGGGTTCGATTCATCACAAAGTCTTTACGGATGAGAAGCTTGTAAAGGCGATTCTTGTTAAATTGTTTGATACTAAAAATATTTGATATTTTCTCCCAATGAATCTAGCCATTATCTTAACATCACTATAAAAATTTGGTTAAGGTTTTCCCCAAGATACACTTCTTGAAGATAGCGAGGTCTTGGTGTTAGTGGAAGTTCATCTTTTGTTTAAGCGATGGTGTTAGTGGTTTATTTATTTCAACTTTTATCGTGTACTTGTTTTAATGTTCTATCTTTTATCGATTTCCTAATGTAATTAAATGCGATTTAATGTTTTAATGTTTATCCATCATCAAGTGTTTTTAAATGTGAATTAATGTTGTATTTTAAATTTTAACTAAATACACTTAACTACATTTACTCCTAATTAAATACTCTAACTACCACTTCATATTTATTAAAGACATTTATTAGAGACACTTAATTATTTACTTTTCTAACACAAAAAGTACAGATGTTCGAGCAGCCCCCAGTCGAGCGTCGTTAGTCAAGCGTTGAATTTTTTGTTGTTAATTAATTTAGGGTAGGTAGTATTAATGGTGTATATTTAATGTTATGTACTTTAAATTAAATACTCTAACTACCACTTCATATTTATTAAAGACATTTATTAGACACACGTAATTATTTACTTTTCCAATGCTATAAAATTGCCATGCCAAGATATGGTAAATCGCATCATTTGTGTCATCAAATAAGATAGTTCGTCATCACAGCCTCTTACATATTACAGCGCTGTTGACAGTCAAAAGTCTATTTTTAGTCTATTTAAAATGATAACATCTACAAATTAGGTATTGTAGTTCGTGAATAATATAGGTCGTGAATCAAATGTCGATTTTCAAGTGTCATATAGTGTTTATCTACTAAAGAGGGTATACAATGTGGATCGTTAGCATGTGCCAAACAGTTTGCCAATAATAATCGTTAGCATGTGACTACCTTTTCTATGTGTGGTTTTTCCTATTTAAGAGTAGACACACTTACTTTAGCATTAACCCTACTTCACTTTATTCTAAAAATTTCAAATGCTAAAAAAGCTACATTCAAGCATAATGCTGATGATAGGGAATGGTCAATCAAAGCACTAAGAGAGGTCATATTTCCTGAGATTGAACAGAGATATGGCCCAACTGCTGAACCAAGGGACCAATTACCCGCTAAATTTCTAGAAGAACTAAGACAACAAGTTTACAGCACTGAACAAGTAGAAGGTAGTAAAGCACGTGGTAGTGTTAACACCAGGGTACAACATTGCAAGAAAGGCAAGTCAGCCAATAATGATGTACCAAACCAACAAGGATCTGTTTCCAAGGAGCCGTAGTTGTTTAGGATCTTGCCCAATATAGGTTTGTGTTGTCAGTTGTGCTAACGTGTCTGTTCTCTAAAAGATAGTTATTTGTATAATATCCTACTTAAGTAAGTAACGCTTCAAATAAAGGTTGGAGAAAATTCACTAAAGCATGGTCCTTTACATGGTGGTGACTTTCATGTGCCCTTTCCCATAAGAGTGTATCCAACAACCAAATGACACAATAAAACACATTTTGAATAATTATTTGTACATAAAAGTGAGGCTCAGATCAGATAAATCTATAGTTTCAAAACATCGATATAATCGCCATGGTCGCAATACTATAAAATATAGAATTGCCACGCCAAGACACGGAAAATCACATCATTAGCATGATTTATTAAGATACTTATCATCACAGCCTCTTGAACACAAATGTCGCGTAATATATTATATCAAAATAGTTCTACTAAAATAAGACACTTGTGAACAAAATAGAGTTTATACATATCAAAATAAGCAAGTTACCAAAGGATAACATGAAAATGAGGGAGTTGGAGGTTTTGGCAAAGGAGATACTAACATTGGAACATGCTATGCTTAAGTTGATTGGGATGTGCAAGTGTCACGGGTGGCCGATTGCATATAGTGACTATAACCATTGTACAGACACGATCGGCAACCGGTCACTCGTGACACTTGCACGTCCCAATCAACCGAAAGATAGTGTAGGACTTAGTTTGTGTTTGTCCACTTGTAATGTAAAGATGGTGTTTGTTGTAATAAATGGTTATCATACAGACGAACAAAATTGATATAGTTTAAGCTATTAATTGGCAATGTTAAATGACTAACCTGAATAAGAAGATGCATAGCCACACACCACAATCATCAAACAAACCACCCTGCTTGGGAACATTTTCAGCGTTCTTGAACGTAATCCTGTAGGACTTAGGATCGATTCCCTTCTTCTCAAAGACCCCTACTTCTTTTAGGACTTCGGGCAGCCTTGTCTCTAAAGCATTCCTCATATCCAGATAAAAAGGACGCGATTCATTAGCAAACACAACGCCACTATCATAGAATGTGGCGTTACGATCTGGATGTGAAACACGAAGAGACCAATGAACCTCGGGTTCATTTATTGGGATAAAACACGATCAACATCGGTCCAACCAAGAGGGTATTTTCTCTGTTGGCGTAGAACACGACAATGATCCTCCTCGCATCAATAGTGGCAAAAAAGCAACTAACCATTGACCAATCCATACTATATGGTCTAGTATGCCACATGTAACCGATCCACGATCAATGTCTTTGTAAGAACAATAAGAAAAAAATACAAATAAAATCGAGAATTTATATAAAATTGATATTTTCATTTACTCTACCTACAAATCGATTTCAAGTGCGTTTTATACAAGAAATATAGAGTTTATATAATCGTGTTGAATGGGATAACGTAGTGTGGCCTGTCATGAACAATACACACTATATCATTATCGCAAACAACACGTCTCAATTATCATACCAGATATATATAAGGATTTAGATGGGTTTTATCACAAACAACACGTCCGTACAACCATCTATGTGGTTGATCTTTATCAAAAGTTTTGGCTCTTACAAGAACGGAAGATGGTTGTCGAGTTTATATAATATTTTATAGACAACGAGCTTCCGTTATTGAAAGAGCCAAAACTTGTGATAAAGATCAAGCACACCAATTGTACTAGAGACGGGGTTCAAATTATGCAATGGAACCCATCTACATAATTAGATACACCCTACCATGATAATTGAGAAAGTATGCAGTGTTTCTATTTAACAATATGCAGTTTTTCTAGTACAAAATTTACTTGATATCAATTATCAGCTACAGACAATGAAAACCAAAATATTATATAATTCTGAGTAAAGTAAATAAAAGATATATTTACTTCACCTCATCAAGCAGCCATCCTTTGCTCTTATCGTCAAGGCCAATTATAGCATCCCAAAAATAACGATCCATAGTTATTTCACCAAACCAAGGAAACTTACAATTCCGCCACCCATCCGTACATAGAAACTGCTCAATTTCGTATCCAAGGAAAATTCTATCGGTGTTTTGATATGGTCGATCAAGAACCTATACACAAAACAAAATAAACATAAGTGACCATTATAAAATGTTTACAATTGTATAAAAAAACCGGACAGATTTAAAAACATTGTACCTCGAGCCAAGGTTTGACTAATTTTAACCTTTCAACCATAATAGGATCAAGAAGATTCGTTCGATTTCTCAATTCATCAACACTAGGAAATGTTCTAGTTTTTGGGGCTTGCACATAAGGTGACCTAATAACATCTTCAAACTTCCTCTTCTTTGTTCCACAACACTCCAGAGCAATTTTCATGTGAGATGACTTCATGTGAGATTGGGACATTCTCAACCTCTTTTCCCTAGGCTCTTCCATAGGATGAAAAACACCATCCTTCTGTGGTGATTTGTCAACATCTTCCTGTGATTGGGAATCAAACAACTTCATAAAATCATTAACTTCACTGCAATACTCATCAGCAAGATCAAGGCCCTGTCAATGAAATGCCACAATTGCATTAGCATGAAACATATAATGTGTCGACTGAAAAGTTGACACATTATCAAGAATACATATAATCTACAAGCAAATTTACCTTTTCAACACCGGATGGGATAACTTTGTCTTGTTGTTCGGGTTTATAAGTATAAAACTGCACACAAAAGAATTTACCACGTATTAGTAGATGTAACTAAAAGATATACACAAAGAATATACCACATATTACCTTTTCATAAGTCCGGTCATTGACTTTCTCCTCTGTTCTCTTCTACAAGTGTAAACGCATACCAAATTTGTTTACCAAATATTATTATACAAAATTAATTAAATTACAAGTACATTTATAAAATGAATAACTAACCTTCTCATAGGTATCTTTGTTGACTTCCTCTTTCTTTTGAAATGATCCGCAAATGAAAGTAATTTGGAACAAAACAAGCCTATTAGTGTATACCATGATAAGCTGTTTAAAAGAAAATATATTGGACAAAAATCACAAAGGTAAAACATTAACCTCAACTATACTCTCAAGTTTCGATGTGTGAGCATCCAAAGACTTAAGAACAGCCTGAAGAGCAACAACATCTACCTCTACGCGAGTACCCTCCACTTCACAATCCTCTACACTGGTTATTTGCTTAGGCGTGCGTGCAGCAGCAGCCTTTGCTTTCTGAAAATACTCTTCGTAAATTCCCCCTTACAACAGGGGGCGATCTACGGGTATACCACCTAAAAAATTCTTCACTTTGTGTATACCATCGCGACTCCGCTTCAACTCTAGTTGGGAAGACAGTGTAGTTTGGTGTAGAGCCCTAAAAAATAATATAGGTATTGAGATATAATAAATAAACACTTGAACATTAGTTTTTACCTTAGCAAAAAGCTGGTCGAAATTATCAGATTTACCAAATTATTTGTGTTTAGACCATGCAAGTGCTCTTGGGATAACCTCTGGATCCTTGTTCCACCACTGATTACTTTTATCCGAAAGCTCTATAATCCATGTCTTGAAAGCGAGCGAAATCCTTAGTTATAAGGTCCGGAAGATAATAAATAAGCATTAAAATAAACATCGAAATTGTGTTAGTACTAACCTTGAAAGCACAAATGAATCGACAAGCGGAAGGTAGGAACATGCTTGGATTTTGTTCCACCATCAGAACCCGGTCGATGCTCGAGCGACATTTCGATTGACGACAAAGCGCCTCCAAACATGCTCTTCCCAAGGAAATGCATTGAATTCATCTAGATCCTCAACCATCCTAAGCAACATATCATCAATGACCGCAGACAACTCTTTACCCATGAAAATAACCTCCAATGTTAGCAGCAGACAAACCCGTAAAGCGTCTTCATCCGACAGATTTAAGAAAATATCTTCATCCTCAATAACCGATAGAAGATCAATGTTCTTAACATACTGCCCTCTCTTATCTGGAAAAACACGATCACGGAAAGGGATATCACCACTTCTCCATTTCCTAAAGCTTAGAATACCAAATGTGAACCCAGTTACTAGACAGAATTCACGCCGACCAAAGGCAAAAGTATGTCCATTCACACAGTAAACCAATGGAAGATCATAGCAATCATCGTATTGGCTGACTTGTTTCTGAAGCATAAAACGCACCAGCTCTTCCTCATTATCTAGATAAGTCAGATCTAGCCAAGGTCCGAAACATGAGGCCTTGAACATTGTAAGACGCGGTTGGTCTAATCTATCTTTGAGAAGTAACAAATAATTCAGTTTACTTCTTACAATAACTCTCGCATCATAGTCCTGCAAAAAAGAAGTAATAAAAGAATGAAAAAAATTAACAATTGATCCGACTTGTGAACCATATAACATTTAGACTTAAGATCACAAACCAACATTTCTTACACACTTATATTTATTAGTTATACATAGGCATATAAGCAGTAACACCATAATAATCACTTAACAATAACAAGTCACCAATGAACATACAAACAAAACATGAAAACCCCTAAAAACAGTTAAATAACTTCAAGAAACCTAATGAACATACAAACAAAACATGAAAACCCCTATAAATTAACATACAAATACCCTTGAAACCCCTAAATCGCAATTACATAATCCATAGTAACACAAAAAAAACCCTAAAAACACTTAAATAACTTCAAGAAACCTAATGAACATACAAACAAAACATGAAAACCCTTATAAATTAACGTACAAATACCCTTAAAACCCCTAAATCGCAATTACATAATCTATAGTAACACAAAAAAAACCCTAAAAACAGTTAAATAACTTCAAGAAACCTAATGAACATACAAACAAAACATACACGCACTTATTTTTATAAGAAACCATGAAAACCCCTATACATTAACGTACAAATACCCTGGAAAACCCTAAATCGGAATTAAAGTAAAGCCTAAAAAAAATTAACCTAATGAACATACAAATAAGCTAAAAAACCCTAAAAAGAAAATATAGACGCACTTATTATGATTAAAAACTGAGAAACCATGAAAACCCTATAAATTCACATGCAAAGATAAGGAAAAATAACACATATTCGATTAAGCACTTAAGAATTAACAACTTACTTACATAAAATACCCAGTTAAGCTATTTAATAAAAACTCACCATATCTGAGAACTGGGGAAGCGATGCTCAAGAAGTTATCAACACTCGGCAGTGGTAGAACAAGCGACGATCATCAAGAACACACAATCAAGGAGGTGATATGATCATCTATGTGTGTTAGTGTGTGTTTACGTGTGTTTTCGTTGATTTTTGAAATAAGAAAAGTAAAAATAATTTAAAATTAAAGTACACATAATCTAAGCAAAAGATTGTGTACTTTCCCATGCTCCTTTTACATTTCCAAAGCAAATAGTCTTGACGGTTGAGCGACCCATAAGTCGGCCCGTCGATCGAATCGACTTATATTAAAAGACAAAAAGGATGTACAGTAACTTAGATTTGGTGCAGATTTGGTGGGCCACGAAATATTAATAAAATGTACAAGTGGGTGGACACGTGGCATACATCTAGTGAGGTTGAGCAGTCGAGCATGACCAAAATGGGAAAAGGCAAATGAAAGTGACCACAAAAGGGAAAAGGGTTGACTTTTTGGCCTAATTTGGGAATTTGCTCTTATTTTAATATGATGTTTTATTTAATAAATGATAAAATTAAAGAACTATGGGGTTCGAGGATTTTTTATAACCTGAGTGATTAGAGAGACTATTTTTTTTGAAAGGCTGATATATATTAAGAACCCGATCCAAAAAGGATGTTGAGAGCAGAATACAATGAAGAGAGGAAACGAAACGAAAAACAACAAAACAACCCCACAAAGGGCAAACCAAGTTATACAATTAGAGACCTTTTTAGTCAAGTTATATGTTTTGAGTCATAAAAAACAATGATGTAATAACATTTTTGCTATAATACAAGGCTATAAATGAAAGGCAAAGCCTACGCAGGCACCCCACGTTATCTTTGGCAGGCACCTCAAATAGGTGTGGGTCCCCCTTCCGTACGGCGGCTGTACTTATTTTTTTTCTTTTTCTTTTAATTGTGTGTGTAGTGTTTAATTTAGGTATATTGTATAGTGTATTTAATTTGTGTAGTGTTTTTATATGTATAGTGTATTTAATTGTGTAGTGTTTTTATATGATATTTATTTTACGTTATGTTTTTTAATTGTGTGTTTGTTTCCATTTAATTTAACAATAACAATAAAACATTAGACATTAAAACATTAAACAAGTAAAACAACAATGTTTTCAATATTACAACGAAATCTACTCCACATGAAGATTATTAATGTCATCTATAAGCTCATAGAGTATTCCAGTCGGTGACATGCGTGATCAACTGGATTTCTTGCCAATTCCATGATGCCTCCAACGCTTTTATTTTTGCTGCAACAAATTGTTTTCACCAATAGCATGTTGATCGTTGTATCTTTAGTTTTGCGATTTGAGCATGCGTTGAAGAAGAGGCTTCACCAAAGTACTTTTGTTGAAATATTTCCTTCCACATGAAGTATCGACACCCATAGTCTTTAGTCCTCGGTCATTACATGACGAAACAATTATAAGAAATGTATTCTAAACAAACAAGTTATTGATATATTTACGCAAATAATCAAACGTTTAATTATTTATCTTTGACAAAGGACATGCATAATACTTTAGACCACAAGTTTTGGGCTTGTGAGATGTTCTTTCAATTATTAATCCACGTTGACAACGACACAAGTAAGGATTTTGTTGTTGCATCTGGCCAAAAGAATTTGTATAATTATTCACAACATAAATTAGTAATATCATGGTTCACAAAATTAGAAGCTTGAATACATAAATAACCAATCTTGTTATAGATTAATAGTTGATACATGGTTCACAAAATTACAATATAACTAGAAACTAAGATCAATCATGGCCGAGGCGTAGTTGCTCCAATGATCTTGCCATCCGTCCCACACGAGACTCTAACTTTGAAATCGTCTCCTCAATCCGGCAATCTCTCTCACTCGTGCCAACGCGAGACGGTCAGTAACAAAAGATGAGGAAGAACCGGAGGACGGTGTATAAAATTGTCCTCATCTGCACTGGAGATATAGCCGGAGAGGAGGCACATAAGATTGTGAAGAAAGCACATAATCTGGACTCTCAACACGGCGGGTGTGTGGTTGACACAATGAATGTCCCTCCACCGACCGTCATCCGATTCAGTAACAAAGATGAGGAAGAACCGGGCGGGAGCGTAAATCAGTAACAAAAGATGACGAGTCGTTTGCTATAAATCGATGTCGTCTATACATGTTTTGTCAATTACAATATAAATCGATGTCGTCTATACATGTTGTGTCATTTACAATATAAATCGATGTCGTCTATACATGTTGTGTCATTTACAATATAAATCAATAACTGCTTTCTCGTATATCTAAACATCCTCCGTCGTTGAGCAAACACATGTTCCCATGGCGCGGCCACGGCATTTCTAAAATATCTCCATTGTGGGTGATTATACGGGAGTGGTGAGTTTTCATCAAGAACCGCAAGAACGAAGTGAGCACATTGGTCTTCCCCCACACGAAGAATCACAACGGAGACAATATTTCTGTTGAATCGGAGAACCTCTCGTGGAAGACACAAAAGAGATTGTGAATTGGTTGTACATACAATAGGACGGTTAAGAGTCAGAGCAATAACCAATCCCGTTTACGCATAATCATCCAATAACGCCGGGTCTTGCCGTTAAACCAATTCATCGAGTTACGTGTATGTAAAATAATCACCCCACATTTCCCTGTAAACTTCCTCGTTATTGTCTACCTCTTCCCTGGCAAGAGCTCGAATTCTGGGCCACATTTATTGCTGATGGCCAAGACCTACGGCAAGAGCTCGATAGCCACAATTTCCATCACCATCCACGTTAAAGATCCCTAGGATCCAGCGTCGAAAAAGAGATGGAATTTCAGCCATACAATATTCGCTAAAGTAATCTCGAATGTACAAGTGGTGTCTTAAGTCGCCCTCGCTAGGTCCTTCGTTAGGTCCTTCGTTTAAGTCTGGGACGTTAGAAGGCTCCCCCACATAAGAACTGTGTCTCGCAGATTCTTTATTTACCTCTGGGACTTTTTTAGGTTTTGTGTAGCTTCTGCGGTGCCTTGTGGGGGGTTCTTCGTTCAAATCCGGATATTTGGTTTAGACTTGGATTTGTTGTCCTTTGAACTTCGGACGTCCACGATTACTTTCTTTAACAACGAGTTGTTGGTGACACAGCATTCGGGAGCGTATATACCTCGAGCTGTTTAACATATTTTTTGACAAACGACGATGCTCGGTATAAACACTTTGGAATTTTTGTACGTCATCTTGACAAGAAAAATATTAAGGCTCTTGAGCCCTTGAGGCTATTGAGGATATTCGAGCTCATCGAGGCTCTTGAGGCTCTTGAGTATTTCGGACAACAGGCCGAGGAACGCTTAGTGTTCTCCAAAATTATCAACATAATCAAGCGGAATTGGCAATCACAGATTCGAAAAAGAACTTGTTAAAATTATCGGTATTGACGGAAGAATAACTTGATAGGCATAAATTTTAAAATACATATCGTTTGCATGAAGCCAATACAATTGGTGATAGCATGGTAAACCATACACTAACCGCATCGATGACCACATGCATGTGGGTCAACATCCGTTTACTTCTGCGAGTATGAGCCTTAAAGCATCCATTGAAACATTATACCGCAAGTCATTAAATAGAGTGCTCTTACAAGCATGCGGTTTCTTGATTTTGCTTGTATTCAAAGAGGCTCGTATCGCGGTTTCTTCTTGCAACTATAATCTTGTCGACCGAACACAACAACGTGTCTAAGCCGGACTGTGGAGCCCAAGTATAACTTCAACGTAGCGTGTTGACCCTCAACTCTACATGTTGTTGTCTCGGCGAAGTCTGCGATATTGATCGGTAATGTACGACACAAACATTCGATCGTAATCTCACACCGATTACTAAAATACCGGAATACATCCGAGAAAACAAAGAATTACTAAAGTGAGAAAACAATTCGAGTAGTTATTTATTAAATAATAGCGGAAAATGTATTATTAAATAACAATTCGAGTACCCTTTTTTCGGACCAATAAACCACGTAGGTGCTGATAATAATTCGTGGTGCTACATGCTGTTTTGTCATCTGCCTCACAAAAACTAACTCACTTTCTTTTAATCGCATGGCCTGTGAAAAACCATGGAACGAGTCTGGAAAATTATGATTATGCCCCGGACACTTAACCCTCAATATCCAACCATTAAAACGTTTTATAAATTTCGCTAGTAATCTGAATGGGCAATTAATTTTGTCGGTACTAGTCTGCCGTTGAAGTTCATCTTCGAAACCTTCACGTGAAGACGTCCCATGTCTAGAACACAAAAATTCGATAGAGTACTTATAGCCCCTATCTGTTTTACTTTTTCCAATAACAATAACAAAACCAATCGATTCAGCAGTAGATCGCACCCAATTAATTAAATCAACTTGATCGAACACCTACACAATATAAAAACACAACAACCTTTTATAAAAAACTTTGATAAAAAATACAACCTTGTACAAATTTTTTTGAAAAACTTTTTTAAATACAAATTTTTTACAAACTTTTATAAATACTTTTTAGTATCTTTTTTTATACATACATTTTTTTTTAAAAACAATTATAAATACTTTTTATTTACTTTTCTTTACAAATACATTTTTTTATAAATATTTTTAAAATACTTTTATTACTTTTATTAAATTTGTATTAACTTTTCTTTATATATAAAAACTTAAAAAAAAACGTTTATAAAAAAAAAACGTTTATAAAACGTGTATCTTTGTTTTGCTACGTGTGTGGTTCTGGTTCTCGAACGATGTACGTGTTTCGTTGTTAAACCATGGATAGAGCACATGGTATTGCAGTAGATATTCCCTGTCTCTCTCTCACTTCTGTCAAACCAATCTCACTCTCTCTCACTTCTGCATACCACTCTCTCTCTAAAAATTCTAGATCTAAACATTTTAGATCTAAAATTTTGATCTAACAAGTATTATACTTGTTAGATATTTAATTTTGTGATGTTGTAGATGTAGTGGTGATGCTGTGGTGGTTTACGTATGTTACGTTGTTAAAGTTTTTAGATCTAAAACTAATTTTAGATCTTGAAACGTATATTTTGTTGAAAAAATTATGAGGTTTGTAAAAAAAACGTTAAATTTGTTTGATTTTCTTTAAAAAAATGTTTCATTGTCAAAGTTTTGTAGATCTAAAACTTTTTTTACACCCTTGAAACTGATATGTTGTTGAAAAAATTATGAGGTTTGTAAAAAAAAGGTTAAGTTTGTCTGATTTTCTTTAAAAAAAATAGATCTAACAAGTATTATAGTTGTTAGATCTTTAATTTTGTGATGATATTGTTTTGTGACTCTCAATTGTGGTGGTAGTGGTGATGTTGTGGTGGTTACGTATGTTTCGTTGTTGTTAAAGTTTTTAGATCTAAAACTTTTTTTAGATCTTGAAACTGATATGTTGTTGAAAAAATTATGACGTTTGTAAAAAAAAGGTTAACTTTGTTTGATTTTCTTAAAAAAATTAGATCTAAAATATTAATCTAACAAGTATTATACTTGTTAGATCTTTAATTTTGTGATGATATTGTTTTGTGACTCTCAACTGTGGTGGTAGTAGTGATGTTGTGGTGGTTACGTATGCTTCGTTGTTAAAGTTTCTGGATCTAAAACTTTTTTTAGATCTTGAAACTGATGTGTTGAAAAAATTATGAGGTTTGTAAAAAAAATACGTTAACTTTGGTTGATTTTCTTAAAAAATTAGATCTAAATTTTTTTTTAGACAAGTATTATACTTGTTAGATCAAAATTATTGTGATGATATTGTTTTGTGGTGATGCTGTGGTGGTTACGTATATTTCGTTGTTAAAGTTTTTAGATCTAAAACTTTTTTTAGATCTAAAAATTGTTTGCTTATATAGTTGTATGTTCTTTTGCAGGTTTGCCTGCATAGGAGGACCCTTTTGTGGGCAAAGCCTACGCAGGCACCCCACGTTATCCTTGGCATTACTGGATGGTAAAGTGATTCACTTTGCAACTTTAATGAAAAAACTTAGTGTTTTGGTATAAAAAATTTATTCTTGGATGGTAAAGTGACCATTCAAGGTCATTTGCAACTTTAATGAAATAAAAAGGCAATGATGATTTTTTTATTTTAAAAACTTAAAAGAGTTTTGGCGAGGCAAAACTGAATTTGCAGCCAACATGAGCTAATAAGCTAATAATCTGAGCCTTTGATAAGTTTACCTCTTGTGTGTTAAATGGTGAACTAGACATGGTGGTTGATTGTTGTTGTTGCTTGTTGTTGTTCTTGACCACTTGTTTGTTGTTGTTCTGGACCACTTGTTGGTGTTGTTGGTTGATTGTTGTTGGTGTTGTTGCTTTCACCTGGGATTATATGGGGTGCCTGCCTAGGATTATATTGTTGTTGGTGTTGTTGCTTTCACCTGGGATTACATGGGGTGCTTATGTAGGCTTTTTTGCCTTTGAGAATCTTAGTACATACTTGGTCACTTTGCCAGGAAGAATCTTAGTACTTTGCCAGGATTATATGGGGTGCTTGTGAACTTTTGCAGTTCCTACTTACCACTTTCATGTTCAAAACGTGTAACTTGTGAAACCTGTGAAATGGTGAGTCTTGTGCTTGTGCAGTTTGAGACTTGTGCAGTTGTGAGGCTTGTGCAGTTGTGAGGCTTGTGCAGTTTTGTGAGACTAGTGCGGTTTGTGAGACTGAACCATGTGAACGGTGACTTTGTGCGATTCATGTGAGCGGTGACTTTGTCGATTGTGACTAAAATTTTTCGGCGATGATAAAACCGAATGGACGGTAAAGTGTAGAATATTGGATTTCACTTGCATATCATAACATTAACACAATGAGTATATAGATGATTTTAGAGAGAGAAAGTGGGATATTCTAGTAAGAGAAACTTGTAGAATATTAGATTACCAAAGAACATCCAACCCTCACCTTGCAAGGTAGAGGGTATTTATAGGTTACAAACTAAGCGACCTCGACGGCGGCGTGGATCGGGGATACGGTGGGTAAAGACCGACCTTCCTCCACGGTGTTGCACTAAACTATACTATGCTACAAACTAACTAATAAACTCCTAAATAACGTGACTAACGACAAATCTACGAGCTAACTTATGCTAGATAATATTTGGGGTGACCGACTCTTCACTATGGAATTTTCTAATTCCTAACAATCTCCCCCTAAGGGAGGTCACCCCATGTTTTACATTTCAAATCCTAGCATTCTATTCTTGACTTTGTTCTTGAGCTCGTAGACTTTAATACTTCAACTTCGCAATCTTTGTGCATAAGTAGTGCAACTTCAAAGTCCGCATAGATTTGTACTTTAAAGTTGAGGTCTTTAATGATCCTTGAGATAATAATTTTGAGTCATCTTTTGAGATCATTAGCTATGAAAAATTCTCTGAGACATCCATTGTGGTGTTGGTTTTATGTGATGTTGTGACTTTAGGACCGACATGCTCACATTCTGGATCATAATATCTTCTCATCGAGTTGCGGAAGCTTTAGTTGATTCATGATATTGGCGGCGTAGCGAGCATGGAGTGAAAATATCGAGTCATTGATGCACTTATCATGATTTCTTTTTAGATGAATGTGTTAAGTGAGCATGCGGCTATGGATTGACCGCTTCATTCGATCACCGCAAGCGTCGGGTGTACCTCGTTACAACGATTAGCAATAAATCGCACGAAAGTGTCTTTGATCACTTTCGTTGAATTAGTACACGCCCGCGGTTCCTCGTTGATCGATTACAAATCTTTCGTGATCGGTATCATTCAAAGAATTTCCTTGATGAGGTTTCGCGCCTGCTCTAGCTGTTCCCAAACCGAGCGTCTCAAGGAAGACAACACGGAGTGAGTGAACGGTAATTTTAAGTCCACCGATTGAAGAAAGAGATTTGAAAACAATCGTGTATTGCTCAATAGAAATTGTTTTTGCAATGCAACGAAGGTTTTATTGAAAATCAATTATCAATCATAAAACACCTTTTGATTTGAAAAATGAGTACACGGTCGATGTGCAAAGAAAAGATTTGTTAAGCACAAAGACCGGTTTTCAAAGGAATCCGTCAATCCATAACTGAACCGAGATTGATTCAAGACTTGAGTCGCCCTATTGTTTACTTCGGTTGTCACATGGTTGATCTAATGAATAGATCTCACATGCCACCTACTAGGAGCTTGTTTGATGTTGGCTCGAAGGTTTTCCATCTTCATTGTGAATATGTATGCATATCACTCGGATGTTCCGCAATACCACAAGGATAATGCGTGGGACTCAAGATATAATCTCTCTTTCCACATTGTGTGAAGCGGAGAGTCTTCATTGAAAGTGTCCTAATGAGTTCTTGATGATCTCGTGGCTCTAGACTCAATATGTGCATATTTGGATCTGTCATCGGAGACTAGGGAGAGGTCTCCTTCTTCAATATCAACAATCTCTAAGAGAAAGTCAATAGATAATGTCGGTTCCCGTGAGAATGAAACAAGTCCTTTTAAGAGGAACTTGAGTGGTTTGGAAAGTTGAAGTGCGATGCGTCACCGGGTCCATGACGTCTTGTCTTCAATACCGATGTTACCATCGGTAGCATATGAATTGAACCGGTTTACGCCTAAGGTTGAATAAATGGAGGCTATTTGTTTTCACCCTTTTCTCATTCAATTCTTTTAATTCTTCAACCCCTTGATTACTACAGAGACTTCATTGCAAGAACCTTGTTGGGTTTATTACAAGATGCTTGCTCTGCCTCATCCGCACTCTTCCCATATCTCACTTTTCTCCTTTTATCATCATACCTAAGGACTTCTACACTAACTAGTGGATTTTCCTGTTAGATCCCTCCGGCTCGGCGGATCATGGGAACCAATACCTAACCTTATCATCCTTATATCACCGTACATAGAGTAAAGTTGGTCGGTCTTTTTGGTATTGTTCACCTGCCATATGGACACAATTGAAAACCATTTGAAAATCAATTCAAATACTTGTGATATATTATCAAAGCATTTTGTACCTGAAATTGTTTTTGATATTTTTAGAACGAGAACTCCCCCTCAACATGTGCATCAGGTATTTGAAAATGTTTTGCACACAGAGGCAAGAGAAGGAATTAACTTCTTTGATTACCATTTTCTAAAAGATATCAACATCACTTCCCAAATCGAATCAGGTAGATAGAGCATTTTAGGAGAAGGATGAGGTTTTCATGATTTTGCTCCCCTCAATATGTGCTTCTAGGTTTGAAAAGAGTTTTGCACATACTAGAGGAACCCTTTATATTGAAGTGCGAGGCATGATCACCAAGCGATTAGAAGCCATTTAACATACAATCAAGGTACCTTAGAAAACCGGAAATTTGTGTACCTCAAGTCTTGAATTTGTTAAAGAAAAATGCTCCCCTTAATATATGCTTCGAGATTCAAAATTGTTTAGCACATATTAGAGAGCGATATGCAAAAAGCGGTCATCTTTTAATCATCTTTCATATTTATATCACATTTTCTCCCAGATCAAAATTTCAAATCCTTTGAGATTTTGGATCTCAAGTGATTTAAATATGTATAAGACAAAAAAACATTTGTTGGAGAAAAATATGTCCGGTTTTATATGAAAAGAAGAAGACACCACTGAAGTTCCCCCTTTTTTTTTGAAATAAGAGGAATCCACAGTACAAAACCTATCGCTATTACATGCATTACAGTAGTTCAAAGTTAGTACACCACATAATACATGATTTAATACATAAGAGATGGAGTCCCAAAGATGTCATTATTCCGTTCTCAAGGAGTTTGTAGTGACCATCCCAAGCCTTCCACCAACAAAACTTTCAAGGTCAGCGGAAGATCCTTCGTGTCTTGAGTCTTCGCCCGATTGCGACAATGAACCTGTTCACACCTCTTCAAGTCATCATCGGTCCAAAAGTAGTCTTAACCCAAGATTTCATATCAATTTTGACTTCTTTCATTCGGTGTCAAGTTCTTCTTCGACCAATTTGAGCGTACCGTCACTAAACTTGTAGAGCTCACATAGTCTCATAAGCATGCGTGTCCCATATCTGTCGATGAAGATGACGGCTCTCGGGTGTCGAGGACTTTGTATTCATGATGAAATTCATGCCTGTGGCACCCATTGAGGACATGTAAGGTTTATCCTGGTTTGGTAGCTTTCCATGCCGAGTTGGAAGTCCTCAACTCGTTTTCGAATGACTAAGCCTCGAATCCAAAGAGTAGCTACGGCGAGATAGGGCCTTTTCTCACAGACGAGGCAAATGCTCAAGGTGTCCTTGAATATTCGAAGGTAGAGATCTTGAAATCATTCGGCGAAGATGTTTGAAGTCGTTTTCTTCAATAGTATATTCTTTCAAATCGATCTCTTAAGGACAATCTTCATCAAATACTCATATCCATATATCGGGAAGATCTCTACACGAACCACACTTAAGATCAGACTCGGATCTAACATTCTTAAGTCTTTTATCGACACCATGTCTTTCAATATAGAAGTTCTTCTTTTGTACCACCGATTGTGAAATACCATATGATGCGGCAATGTCATATTTAAATTCTTCATTGACCCGAAACGATCGTAACCATTTGTTCTAGTCCCCGATCGAGAGTAGGTTGCGACTTTCATCTTGGATATTGATAGTGCGGTCTTCTCTCAATGAGTGACCACAAAGATAGTCCAAGTCATGGTTGAAGAAGAATTGACGAATGGTCATCTGACCGGGTTCACCACCAAGAGGAAGAGATTTGTGAACATTGAAGCGGCTAATTTGCTCACTGACTTGGTCATTGAGCATCTTATGGCATTCTTCCATTTGGTATTGAAGTTGATTGGCATCTGAATGGAAGACCTTAACAATTTCATAAGCAGGTCCTTCAAGATCTCTTGGAGTTAAGGACGAGATACTCTTCTATTTACAAAACCATTTAATGAAGCTTCCCATATCACCGATAAAGTGAAGAGAGAGTCTTGACGAGTTCTTCATAATTCTTTGGTGATAGTAGATACCAATTGTTGTCGGGTATCATTGAGTCGGACTCGAGGATGGACCATGTAGGTTCGGAGAAGGAGGTCTATCTTCATGATACAACTTTGAATTGTGTCCTTGATGGTGCAACTCGGATGTCTTTGGGCGTTTACGCGGTAATCATCAAACCAATCTTCTTCGATGGCTTAGGAATATGCTTAGTTGATGCATCATCTTCATCGATTCGACTCTGTCATGACATGCGACTCTTCGTGAACCATTTGAGCATCGTGAAAGGAGGTGGGTGTGGATGTGAACCTTGAATCAACTGTCGTCCAAGCGGCAAATTTCTTATGAGTGCCTTGTTTACTTGTAGGACTTGATTGATTTGGAAGGTTTTGGCGGTGATGATGGTGGTTGTGGTGGAGGTGTGTTGGTTGTCATAGAAGGTTCACCACTCCGAAGTTCAGGCGCCCCGTTGGTGGTGGAGGTGGAGGAGGATCTTCGGTCTTTCTTCAATGTTTCCAACACAATAGCTCTCCTTTTCCTTTTAGCTTCCTTTTCCTTGATTTCAATCATATCTTGCTCATAATTGTCGAACTTAATGGATTCTTCAGTGCCTCATAGAGTTTCTTGTGAACCTCATGCTTGTCTTCTTGACTTCATACATCTTTTCACTGAGCTGCTCTCATATCGGTGATAGGTAGGTCCTTGAATCGTCTAAGAAGTGGGGCCTCCATTGCCCATTCCACAAAGCATCCTTGACTTCCCCTTCAATGGCGGCAACTCCTTCATTGAAGTTGAGGTGCACCAATCTATAGACACGATCCACAAGGAATCAACAGATTTAGGAAGTTGCCTTTCAAGGGCTTCTATCCTTTTACGCCTTTGTCCATGAGTTGATCCGAGGTAAGGATCGAGGTAGTGAAGTGGTGGAGCATCCACATCAAGAATCTGTAATGACGAGTTCGGGGTTGGTGATGATGTAGGTGGTGTTCGTACAATTGATTGAGCGAGTTTGGGAGGTGGAAGTTCAGTTGTGAGTGAGGATCTTGACATCGGATGAATTGTTTATGTATCTTGTCAATGTTGACCGTAACCATGGATTGTCTTTGTATCTAAGGGTTTGTCATTTATGTATTGATCTCAAAGTGAAATCATATCAAGTCCTTGAGTGAAGATAGAGAGTTGGTAGACATATTTGGTTCATCCATACGCAAGGTCTCATCGGATCTTGTCTCAAGATTCTCCTGCGAGCCTTTACGCGCAGGCGTCAACATTCGGCGATTGAGTCTCACTAAGTGTAAGGTTTTCTTTAGACGTTTTAGGTACTTTGTCCACTCAGTTGTTCATTAGCGGGAGATGATTACATTCTTCTCTTGACTCGTATTGATTGGTGGTGCTTGATGGAGCGATGAGATCGTTAAATGCATGTGAGCGGCTTGTTCGGTTTCAACACTAGCAACCCCTTTTCCTTTGTCTTGTGTTATTGGGGTTGTTTGTCGTGGCGGATGATCGTTCTCTTAACACAACTCCACCTCTTCGGAGCTTTCACATTCGGACTTTCTAGGCTTTCTTTGAATTCCAAGTTGTAGATATGCATCATCTTCATCGCTTAACCTTGTAATATTCTTTGATACCTCAAGATTTTCACCAATTTCCTTTTCCACTTTCTTCCTTTTACTTTCGCTTCTTGGATGCGGTGTGCGAATGTTGTGACCTTTCAAGTCTCTTTTTAGGAAGAGGCATAGGATGCTTGTGAGGTAGTGGACTTGGGAGCCTTGGGTTGTGAAGGAGAGGGTGTGACATTAGCGAGAGAACTGGTAGCTCTTTTCTTGTATTGTTTGAAGTAGTCCTTCTTCTTGATATCTTGATGAGTAGAATATCGAATTGGCAATCCAAATATTTCATTGTCCATACCTCTAGGAACATATTTCGTGTTTCCTAAAACAAATTCATCTTACGCTTTATGTAGAGTTGATTCATTCCTAGGATTGAAGTTGTGATTTTGTTGCAAGAACCGGATAACAAGCTTTGAAAATCGGATCTTGGGAATCACAAGCATTACTGCTTTCTTTCGGCCTTGAGCTTTGTTCTGAAGATTTGTTCTATCAGATATGAATGTGTTCATTGATAAGGAAAATTCTTCCCAAATACGATCTGAGACATTCACATCAACCCTATTGACAATGCCCCATAGAATTTGCAAGATGGGAATTCTCACTTTATCGAATCCTGATGTTTTGCCAGATAAGCACAAGTTGAGAATAGTTGTAATAGCTCTCCAGGGTTGATACATGTGTCCAGTGATGATGTCGGATGCTCTTAAAATGTTGTTCTGATAACCCAACCCAATTAGAAAGACAATCAGATCGTCAGCACCAGGTGGAGATTCAGAACGAAGGTTAGGGTTACATGGGGTGATTCCAAGAGCCTTGCTCAGAATAGCAGAATCAATCGTGAACTCCCCGTCATCCGGTTTGCAAGAGTATTGGTGTGATTTTGTCCCATTGAATGGTGTTCCAAAATTGTTGAATGTAAATGGTGGGAATTGAGCATTGCTTGGTAATAGCAATCAAGAAGTTTGTGTTCTTGAGGATGTCAATAGACACTTTGAGTATCGGATTTTTGTAGCTTTTGTAGGTCCACATAACGATTACTTTTTCCAATATCGCCCATTGACTCGGGAAGGATTTCTTCGCCCGAGAGAACTTTGGATGATGCCGACGGGTAACGCTCTTTTCGGGGTTTGAACTTGCCATTGATGATCCGAGTAAACATACAATCAACAAGAATGATTGGGAACGAGTTAGATAATAAATGATAAGTGAGACAACATTGAGAGCACCCTTATGACATAGACACATAGTACTAGTAACTCGGAAGAAGTCCCCAAGCACATATAGAGAATGATTGAGTGGCATAAGTGATATATTTCAATGAAGTAGAGTCCTTTAGATAAATTATCACTCGACGAGTTGACAAGGGATTAAAGGTTAAAGAGTGCATTGCAAAGGGATCATGTCATAAGCCAAGATACAAATGTAGAAGTGATATAACAAATATGCATGAGGCAAAAAGTAACATTTGGTTGTCGTGAGAGAAACCAAGTACCGTTTGCCTAAACAGAAATGTCATAGCATATTACATAGAGTATGTTGACTCAACAAGTTGAATCAGGATATCCTAAGTATTGTGAGAATGAGATCAACTTTAACAATTAATCTTTAAACATTTTAATAACCCTAGTCCCTAACAAAATCCACCAAACATGTCTAAAGTTATAGATAGACAAGCAGTTAAAAAAAACTAATTCGCAACATGAAAGTGAACAATGTTGCTAACTTGTAAAGACAAGTCGCCATCACTAGTACCACAGACAAGTCGCTAATAGTTTAGCTCTTTAAGTCGCTATATATGCTAATTCGCTAACTTGTAAGGACAAGTCGCCATGAACAGTAACAAAACCAAGTTGCTACAAATCTGTTAACTAAGTCGCTAATGTTACTAATTCGCTAACTTGTAAAGACAAGTCGCCATGAATAGTAACAAAACCAAGTCGCTACAAATTTGTTAACTAAGTCGCTAATGTTACTAATTCGCTAACTTGTAAAGACAAGTCGCTGACAACTAAGTCGCTACCCAAGTCGCCACAATATAATAAACTAATTCGCCACAGCCACGTAGTCGCTAAGTTGAGTGCTAACTCGCCACGATGAACATTCAAGATAAGTCGCTACCAAGAACAACGTTAAGTCGCCATCAAGAACACTACTAAAAACAGACAACCCAAACCACTAATCATTCACCACCAGTTCATGAAAACAAATTAACGAGCAATCAAGATGAGATATACCAAACAATTTGTACACTTTCAACATCATAATAACAACAACACACGATTTCATGATAAATCGAACCTAGGTGGGAATCAAACAGTCACAAATCACGAGCTCGAAGGAATCTGGTTAAAAAGACAAGTTAGAAACTAGACACAAACGCATAAGAGAGAACAAATAAGGAGAAATTCAAGACGTACCACTTTAAGTCGCTAGAATGAACAAATTAACTTGACGAGAGAAAAAAAACGAGAGAAAAGAAGAAAAAACTTATTTGAGAAAATATGGTAAGTCGCTAGGGGTATAGGAAGGATCTTTGGCAATTTGACACATTCGGTCCCCTGGTTTTAAAATGAAGTGTGGTAAGTCGCTAGTGTAAAACTATTTTGGCTATTTGACACATTCGATCCTCGTGGTTTAGAGGCAAGAGTGGTAAGTTGCAAACAAGGATTTTAGACTAGGACTCTAGCATAGATAATGACAATGATAACCATGAATCAAATAAACATTTAATCAAATAAGCATTTAATGCAAGGCACTCAATACATGGGTACAAGGATAATCACATGAGCAAGATACGACCATAACCTATAACTGAGAGAAACACCATAACCAGATAGTTACAAAAGCACAACCAGTTAGTCACACAAGCAAGACACAACCACAACTTAAAAATGAGCAAACATCATAACCAAACGATGAAGCCAATGGCATATAAAACTTAATACAAAATCTCCCCTCAATCAATGTCATCAAAGACCATTGATTGATATTAACCAATCCGTTATAAAACATGAATATATCATTTGTTCGAACTTCATCTATGATCCGTGACATTTTGAATGACATTTCTAGGACCGTAGATGTTATCGATAACAAGGAAAGTATTCTTTATTAGATTGAGGAAAATGATAAAATTGTGAATTTAAAAGATTTTTTTTTTTTTTTTTTTTTTTTTAACTTGATTTATACGGATATAAAGAGCGAGTCCCGATTCAATATGAGTAGGAGTCAAAGTAAGAAGTACATCAACTCGGCAAGCTATAGCTCCCGAATGAGCTATGTTCATTTCTCAAAGGAACCAAGTCATGAAGTTCTGATTGAGTTGAGCATTGTACCGAAAAGACCGAGCACATTGTCTTTGAAGCACATGTAGAATTACACATAGATGGGTTAGTGGTCTATTTAATCTCACATTTGGATGCATCGCGATAACACAGACGTATCATTAATGGGGATCCTATTAGGTTCTACATTCTTGAAGAGTTTTCTGTGGGAATCCACTTGAGGCATGATCTAGGAATGTAAGTTCGTTTAAGTCTGTAAACTTAAAAATCGCCAAGTGGGAATCCATTTGAAACCATCGTTAGTTGAACTAAATGAGTGCTGACCTTGTTTGACTATTTGTTCTTTTGTGATTAGAGTATTTCTTAGGGGATTGATCAGTTAAATGTTGTTTAGTATGAGAGCTAGTTGTACTTATTGCATTTCTGATCTGAAAGTATTGAACAAAAGTATGAGGTTTGGGATTCATCATATCGGAACTAGGCAATGAAGTGACTGGTTTTGACAAAATAGATATATTATCAACTTGGGAGGAAAGCTTAGATTTCGATGGTTTCACTCTTTCATACCTAAAGGCATTAGGTTGTTTAATAATTGTTCATTTCGAGTGGTTCTGAACAGTTGACTTTCCTAAAGTTGAAGGTTTTGCAAACTTAGTGTTCATCCTATTTCCAATAGACTTCCTAAGCTCATTTTTTAGGGCAACAATATTGAAGCTCTTATCCTGAATTTTGGCTTTGAGGTCATCAATGTCTTCATCAAGAGGTTAGATTGTTTGACTAACTTAAATTGTTTCCTCAAGGTTCATTCTTAAATGCTCATTTTCTTTTAGTAGGTTGGACACACAAAAAGCAAGTTCGAATTTCTAGATTCTAGTGTATCACTCATCTCATGATAGTCATATTTCGGACTTTTGAAAGAAGTAATTTGATTGCCAATGGTCGAATCTTTGTCTGAATGGGATTTTAAGCGATTAATTTCAAAAATTCTCGAAATTCGGAAGTTCCCGATTGGTACATGGTTTTTGCATAAAACATTTCATCCTTTTGTTGTATTTCAATTTGCAATGAGATACAATGTTTTCAAGAATTGAAAATTTGTTTGAAAGCTCATCATATACCCTTTTTCAATCATGTTATTTGCATTCGATTCGGGTAAAACAAAGATTGATTCCACGATGTTATGTTCGAGTAAAGAGTCGGTACCTTTTCACGAGAATTTATGCGATCGCTTAAGTGTACCTTATCGATTGATACCTTTTCGACTACGAGTTTGAGATCGATGATGTTCTCTTCATCCTTTTCATTACAACCGAGATTCCGCAATCGGTGTCATTCACCGGGTTCGATTGGAATGTTGCATGACATGTCACAATTGCTCCATGGTGTCTCTTGCACTCATTCAATTCATTCGACTTGTTATTCTCTTTGCGCTTCCTTGATGAATGTTTCCATGTTACTCATAAGTTGAATAAATGAGTTTACGAACTCATGAATTTCCATTCCGTGTGTTTCTTGAAAGATATTCCAACATGATATCATCAAAATCGAGGAGTATTCTTCCGGATAAGTGGTGAAATTGATTGAAGATAGTTTGAAGAAATGCATGAGACTCATCGGTTGAGAACTTTTCTTTGGTAATTTGAATCTTGATCGTTCTAAGTTAAGTAAGACAGTTCTTGTCAAGTGGGAAAATCTGACGAAGGATGGCACAACTTGTTCGATCCATGGTTGTAGATAAGAGTAGTTTGAGAAGGCGATCGAGATGTTGAAAGGGCTCATTGGTGCATTCCATATTCTTAGCATCATTTGCAAACAATAAGAGTGTCTTATTTGAGTTGTTCGATTAATCGATCTTTGAATCATTAGATGTATGGCATTCGGGTAAGCATTACATTTCACTATTACATGGTCATAGAGAGCAAGTACTTTGGTGATTAAAGGATCGGTGATGGTGACATTGTGTTATTTTGAATTACTCCCAAGTTATTGGAAATCCCAGTATCAAAATACCAAGTATACAAGATGTTAGTATCAAATTACGAACCCCCCAAGTCGCTAGAGATTTTGAACCAACTCGCTAGCAACTAAATAGCAATAATCCCAAGTCGCTAAATCAACATCCAAGTCGCTAAGTACAAGTCGTTAATCCTCTAGTCGCTAACACCAAGTCGCCAACACCTAATTCGCTATACCACCAAGTCGCTAAACAATTGCAAGTCGCTAGTAGTAACTCGCTAAGCCTTAAGTCGCTAGCAAAATTTTGGCAACAATTAAGCTAATCAAGTTGCTAAAGATTCAAGTCGCTAAAGAGCAACTCGCTCTGAGACCAAGTCGCTATCACTGTCGCTACCCGTAGTGGAAAGTCCACTACTTGTCTTGTTAGTCGCTAGGGTCTAAGTCGCTAGCTCCAAAGCGTAACTCGCTACAAAATTGCAAAGCAAGTCGCTCTGAAGAATGAAGTCCGTATGTCAAGTCGCTAGCAAGAAAAACCAGATAAACATCACTTTTCAATCCAAAAACAACCCAACCAAGATGATTCAAGCTTACCAAATGAAACCCTAAACACTTGTGATGATTCTAAACATAAAAGTACTAACAAAATCCAAACTTTAACACAAGAAATCAACCAAATGATGCACAAACCACTAAACTTTTTCAAACTCAAAAACCACCTAAAAGCCACTAGAAATCCAAAGATGTGCAAGATATGATCTAACCATGGCTCTTGATACCAATTGTAGAATATTGGATTTCACTTGCATATCATAACATTAACACAATGAGTATATAGATGATTTTAGAGAGAGAGAAAGTGGGATATTCTAGTAAGAGAAACTTGTAGAATATTAGATTACCAAAAGAACATCCAACCCTCTACCTTGCAAGGTAGAGGGTATTTATAGGTTACAAACTAAACGACCTCCTGACGGCCTGTGGATCAGGGATACAGTGGGTAAAGACCCGACCTTCCTCCACGGTGTTGCACTAAACTATACTATGCTACAAACTAACTAATAAACTCCTAAATAACGTGACTAACGACAAATCTACGAGCTAACTTATGCTAGATAATATTTGGGGTGACCGACTCTTCACTATGGAATTTTCTAATTCCTAACATAAAGTGAGATCAAATCTCACTTTGCAACCTTCGGGTTTGAGCCTACAAATTTTACGAGGCGATGATGATTTTTGAGCCTAAAAATTTTCTGAGGCGATGATGAAAACTGAATGGACGGCAAAGTGAGATAAAATCTCACTTTTGCAACCTTCGAACTAAGCCTAAAAATTTTCGACTACGTTTTTTTTTTAAGTTCTAAAACTGTAAGTTATAAAACTTAGTTCTAAAAAAAGATGTCAAACTTTGTAAAAGAACTTGTAATACAAATTTGTAAAACAAAAACTTGTAAAAAATAACCCCAAAACTGTAATACAAACTTGAACCAAACAAAAACATGTATATTTTGGCACGGAATCAAGACCACAATGATTGGTACCAATCATTGGGACTCATTGGGACACAAAATGTGCAGCACCCCTACCCATGAGGTGCCTGCATTGGAGGACCCTAAATGAAATTGTACCTGGTGCCGCAAGTATTTTTATACAAAGTGTGATGATAACATTGTTTATTTTACATAAGCTTTCCTATTCATGACTTGATCAGAATATTCTTTTCATGCATAGTGGAATGACAAATGAACTTGTGTTTTTTCAAGCTTTAAAGTTGAGACAAAGCTTAATTATTTGCTATTAAATGGTTGTTTTCATGTTAAATCGTGCATCACTTTGTTAAGACAATGGTAGACATTCATACATATTTTTAAGGGCTATAAAACACAAAGGATACTTACTAGGCTTATACCTCCTAAAAAAGAGCTCACGAGCCTAATACATGGAACATCTTAATTAAGAAATAATTAGGTTAATTTATGGAATCTTTAGGTTCATGTACAATTGCTTTATTGGAATAATTTTCAGAATTTGCATCAAACTTTCACATAATTAGGGACATGTTTGACTAAGTAAACCAACTTTCAAATTGGAATTGTTTATTAAAAACTAAGCATTTTTTGTTCAGTTTGGCCAATATTGATATAATATTGGTGTATGTTGATTTTAACATAAGGGTTGAGTTATTAATACGGTGGCTATGTTTTTATTCATACGGGGGCTATTTTTTTGTTTTTATTATTTTATTTTATTTTTTTTTTTTATAATTTTGTTTACATCAAAAACTATAAACGCGAAATGCGAATCAAATATAAAGTTTAATAAATCAAACGCTTAAAGCTGTAAAATACTGAACGTAAAGCGATAAAAAGCACAGATCTTGAAAAAATGAGAGACAAAAGAGGAATATTCGCGAAAAGTTGCGGTACGGGTTAGACCCGTAGGTATCCCTAACATAATAAGAGCTAATTCATTGTACTTACATGCGTAAATACTAGCGCAAATTTTTTGAAATCAATGTGATTGCGATTGTAATTCGTCCGTTTCTCAATGTGCATTTATGTAAAGTTGTCACTTTGCAACAATAGTTCAAAATTTCAAATACTAAGGATTTTTAAAGATTCTATTATGTGGATTTTTATATTGTAGAATATTTCTACTTAATAATTAATTGAACTTTTATCATCTAAAAGATGTTCCATATGTTCAAGTGCTCTAATTAAAATTTCAAAAATGCTATCTAGAGCATATGCCATTGACGAGATTAACTTTAATTTTCTTACATTCATCATTCATGGTGTTAGTAATATTATGTAATACTCTCTCGGTCTATAAATAAATGTTCAATTTAACATTTTGCAGTAAATCTTTTTCTAAGTTTGACATATATTTTTTTTGTGTTATATAATACTTGATGCAAAAAATTTAAAAGGATTGTGTTTTAAATGTATTATTATTGTTATAAATTTCATCAAGTATTATATAACACAAACAAAAATATTTAATGTTAAAGTTAAAAAAGAAAGATTTCAAAAGTCAAAAGTGAACACTTATTTAAAAACGAAGAGAGTACGTAGCAAAAGGTAACTTAGCTAGTTTAATGTAAGAATTAATGCCAACTTTAGGATGTAAAGTAACATGGTAGTTGACAAACAATTCTGAACTAACTATGACAAGGTTTTAGTTTTCGAACTATATGTTGTCTATGTATATGGATGATAGGCTTAGTTTTATCATTGTATTATTCTTTGTATACAAAACATTGTAAGCTTTGGTAAATAAAAGTAACTTTTAAGGGTATATTCTTTCGTGTGTTATTTTATTCTAGTCGATTTTTTTGTGTCTCTTGAATCTTTCGTGTTTAATTTAATTGCTGCTTGTGCTCGATATAAATCGGTGATCTAGCGTTTCGCATAGTGAACTTCAAGTTTCTTGTCATAATTGTCAAATAAGTGGTATCACAACCACGAGTTTTGTGGCCTCTAAGGTTCGTTTTCTAGTTCAAGGATTGAGAAAAGGCACAATGTGTTCTTGAAGGTTTTGAACGAGAAGGTTTAGTGGTTTTGCAAACCAACGAGTTTTCTGCAAAGGTGGCAAGAAGTTGTCCCGTGTTTAGGGTTTCTAGAACGAGGGTTTTGAAGGCTTAGGGTGCCGATTGTTTTTGCAAGAAGCTTGAGGATAATCATAGGGTAATAATGCTTAGATCGACAATGTTTAAGCTTTAAAGATTATTCAACAGGTTGAACTTTTAATGTGTGATTTGAGAAGTTGGAGGGAAATCGATTCCTTGGAAGGGTTTTCAAGGTTTGTAGATTTTGAGTTCTTGAAAATCAATCTTGAATACACTAGTTTTGCTAGGTTATTGAAGATCAAGTCTTGGTGGTAACTTGGAAGACAATCAAGGTTTAACTTTTTCTTGAGGATTAAAGAACAATTATTGTTTGTAGTACAAGTTTTTTTTGGGTAACCATGATTTTTGACCTTTTGGCCGACGAATTTATGGGGTTTGAACCCACCGCTATACAGACTCAAACCAGGTAAAGCCCTCCCTTTTTAGGAGGTTGGCGTGGCCACTTCAAAGTTGTTTGCACCTAGCAGGAATTGAACTTGAGACCTCACACATTTTTATAGTGATAGTCACAAGCCCTTTTGCCACTAGGCCACCCTTGAGTGGTTAGTTTGTAGTACAAGTTTTGTAGACTTGAGGTGGAAATATCGAAACTTAAGGGTTTATAATGGTTAGTATATCAAGAATTCAAGAAGTGGGGTTTATAACGCATGGCTTGCGAGACTTGTTGGTAAAGTTAGTTATGAAACAACTTGACAATGTTTTTATGGCTAATACGAGTATTAGGTTTAACATCGAAAATCTCGATGGGTTGTGATACAAAAGCATGGAGGTTCTAAACAAGTTGGGTACAAGCAACTTGGTCCTAGTTTTGAAACAGGAGTCCATGGAGAACATGTTCAAAAAACGTGTTTGGTTTGAGGTGAAACTGTTTGGAGCTCGAGAAGATCCTGAAGCTGAGGTTATTTAGGATAGTAATGATGATACTGCAGTGGCACAAAGATTCTTGGAGGTAAACAAACTTGAAGAAAAGACGAATACAAGTTGCTTGGTAAATGGGCGGGAAAAACTACACCTTGCTATAAAGATGGGGGCATACATAATGGATTATGGAGTACTTGGTCATGGGGGTTTAGAGGGTAACGTTGTTATTACAAAGAAGAACGAGCGTGCTTAACTACGGTGGTTTCTAAGCCGAGGTTCAAGCATGATTTAAAAGTGCTTAGTATCAGGATTAGCTAAGTTGATAGTATTACTAATAAGGTGAAAAATGTTAGTATAATATGTAACACTATACATAGTATTGGGAGTAGAAGGTAACTTACACTACTACAAAAAAAGCTAGTTAGATCGGTTAGAAAGCCACATATAGATCGGTAACCAACCACTCTATCTAAGGGTGATCTTTATGAGCAGATACACATATAGATCGGTTAAGAACCGATCTTTTTAATATTACATAAAGATCAGTTTATAAAGAATAACCGATTTATCTAATTAATAGCCAAGGTTGTAAAAATCGTTAGGCGCTAGTGAGGCGGTCGGGTAGGGCCTAGCGATTAATCGGTTAGGCGGGAATTAATCGGATTGGAATTTTTATACACAAAATTGTAATATTAGATATTATATTATATTATATGTATGATATAAGCATAGGGCATCAAAGTTCAAATATTTCAAGTGTTTAAATATAAACATAATACATAATTCTTCAAAGTTTAAAGTCAAACATAGATATTATTCGGTTTGTTGGCCATTTTAAGCGATCTTTGACCGATTTTGTCCGATTAATCGGTTTGTTGACCCATTTTAAGCGATTTTGTCCGATTTTTAAGCAATTTTGTTGACTGATTTTAAGTGATTTTGTCCGACTAATCCGATTAGACCGATTTTGTCTGATTAATCAGTTTGTTGACCGATTTTAAGCGGTCTTTGACCAAACCGATTAAATAGGCCGATTATGATAAATCAAGGCGCTTAGTGAGCGATCGTGATTATCACGGGATTAATCGGCACTGGACCGATTTTTACAACAGTTAATAGCTATGATTTAAAAAAAATGGTACATAAAATTTGATTTTTCCAGAATTTAATCCTATACAAAAGTGCAGGTTTTTCCAGAATTGCAATTTGATTTATAACGACTATAAATATAGTGATATATACATAACTCACACGATAGATAGCCTAATTTTAATTTGGTTTACAACAACTATAGTCGAAAATAGACTAACAAAATATGCGACTACCACTATATCCCTAAGAACATTTACAAATTGGCGTTTTCGTAATCCGTATTGAACAAGGACCAAGAATCTCGTGCTCTTAGCTCTGTAAATAAAAGTAACAGCTTATTATATCTCAGTTATCTCACAAGCCAAAATCAGCTCCCAAATCGAACCCCAACTCTTGTAATGCGAAGTTACCATCTTCAGGCCGTCCCGACATCAAAAAATCAAAACCATAATCAACAACAACACCAACATGGCATTTATCTTCCCACTTGGGTCTAGTATATGGGTTCATTGGCTCCTGATCGAACCAACCCATGTCACCGAGCTGCTGATCCATCACAGGCTGCTTTGGCATCGAAAAATCAAACCCAAAACCACCTCCTGTCCCATAAGTATCTTGTCGACTTTCGCTTTGTGGCTCAATATTTATCCAAGGCTGAGACACGACACTAGGCTCATCGAACCCTTTTTGACCCATTTTGTTTCCTGTATTTTGGGAGTTTCTCTGGCCCATCATTTCAAGTAACTCCTCCATATCAAACATCTCATTAACATGTGGCAAACTGATGTCCTCGTTGGTCTCTACTGGTTCATCCTTGATTCTAATACTTCTTTTTTCCTCAACAGGTTCTTCCTTAACTTCATGTTTAACTATAGTATCTTCACGTTTCGAGTCACCTTCATCTTGTTTAATCATTGGTTGACTCGAACAAGCTTTAGAATCTTCTAAAGAAGGACTACAGGTCGTAGTCGAGTAACAAGTAGAAGCACTACCAATCGGCACAACCATCTTACTATACTCATTCATCGACCTACAATTGGGTAAATTAAGCCTAGCACAAGACCAATACATAACTCTAGCGGCTTCATCGTAAGCCAAAGCAGCCTCAACAGCAGAACCAAAAGTCCCTAACAATTGAAGATGAATCAAACACACAAAAAGAAAAAACAAAAATGTTGATTTGAAGATCAATCAATACCTGTTGATAAACATGTGTGATGAAGATGAATCAATAGCTGCTTGCTTGAAATCACTAACAATTGACGTACTAGTCTTCTTCTGAAAAAAAATCTATAAATTTGACTTTATCCGTACAGACATATCGAGATAAAGGGTATAAAAGAATCTTTCGAGATATATATCACTTATTAGGAACTTCTATGCTTATGGATGAAGTTGGATCTACAAGAATTGTGTATCAAAAGTAAGTGTTTTCTTTATGTAGCAACAACTCACCGCCTTTTGAAAGGAGTAGCTTAACCGTCTGCTCTAAGCCTCTTTTTGCAGCATGATGCAGAGGAGTTCCAGATTGAAAGCCTGGAATAATTTATTTCCGAAAATGAGAACATTAAAAATTTAAGCAGCCATACACATTTAGATGCAAATGAGCACAAAGTAACGCACCCATACTTAAAGTATTCACCCGAGCACCCAAATCAATCAACGTTTCCGCAACATCATATAGTTGTGGATTCATCAAAATTCAAAGCCACAATTAACAGCGTCATTCCTTTCATATCCCTATTTTACCCGATATCCTAAAATTCAGAGCCAGCATTAAACGCCCCCTCCATACTACTATCAAACAAAGTAGTGTTATTTACAATATCAGGCTATATTTCACATTGTGTTCTTGAAACGAGTATATTATTCTTTCATCCTCAAGTAAACAGATAACCAATTACACATTCATCAGATTACTATCTCCCAAATTTTATCAATTTATAACCTTAATCTTGATTTCACCCCAACTTTCCTAATAAAACATAAGTACAAACTTAGTAAAGTAAATCAGGAACAAATGGACCATAACTAGAGCATAATAAAACTAAAAATTCCATATAAACAACAAATTAACCTAAATAAATAATAATCCATAAAATAAAAATAAGATTGATAACCTAAGAAGAGTCGTACTGTCCATGTATAGTGGTGACAGCGGTCGTTGGGTTTTGGTGGTGATGTCGTTTGTGGTAGCAGAGGTGTGATGGTATGGCGGCTAGGGTTTTTTAGTTGTTTGGTAAATTGAAGGGGTGGTGATGAGGTGAGAAACCAAACCATTGAAGAGGGTGATGGAGGGTTTTGTGAAATGGTGATAGTGGTGAGGCGCTGGTACTATGTGATTTTGGGGAAATGGTGTAGGGTTTTGTGAAATTTTGGTGAAGCGGGCAAATAAAAAGTTGTAATTTTGGTGAAGCGGGCAAATGAAAAGTTGTATCCTTCTAAAACTATTGGAGGTAAATAGATCGTTTGTTTTTGAAAAAATTGATCTATTTAATCTTGTGTACAACTAGAAGTTACTAAGATCAGTCTTTATCCAAATAACCGATCTATTTATTACACTTCCCCCTCTTTTCATTTGTTAGATCGGTTTTTAAGAAAACCACTCTATCAGAAGTGATCTATTTAAGCTTTTGTGTAGTAGTGTTAGCTAGTTTAATGTAGTAATTATATCAACTTTAGGATGTAAAGTAACATGGTAGTCGGCAAACAATTCTAAACCAACTACGACTAGGTTTAGGTATTCAAACTATATGTTGTCTATATACAGGGATGATAGACTTAGTTTTATCATTGTATATTTTACTCTGTAAACTCAATTTTGTAAGTTTTAGTATATAAAAGTAACGTTGGAGCATATATTATTTTGTATGTTATTTTATTCTAGTCGACTTCTTTGTGTCTTTTGGGTATCTCATGTTTAATTTTTAATTGCTGTTTGTGTTCGATACAAATTTGCAATCTAGCGTTCCGCAAAAAGAATATGAATATGAACTTAATTTTTTTTTATCCCTTGTACCTTACTTTTTTTTTATAGCTAATATGAAATTGTATTGATTGATGGATTAAGAAAATCTATAGAACCTTTACTAGTGAAGGAGGTTCAAAGCCATTCCTTCATTTATTGAAATGAAATAATTGTAATTGACTACCAAGAAACTACTTGAAATCTTAAACCGCCAAATACTTGATAACCTATTGAGATGTTGAAAGTGAACTGTTGATTCTCAACCACCATGAAACAAATTTACATATCGAACTTTATGGAGAATTTTAGTTAAAGGAAAAAAAAAAAAAAACCCTTCGTGGAGAACAATATTATGCATACACGTTTGCTTTAAACTAAATCCATTAAAAATTAATGTACGTTTAATTATGGAAAAATGACAATAAATACGTATATTTTATACCTAATTTTAGCAAAATCAACAGAAAAATTTAGGGTTTTCACCAAACATGAATTTTCTTTTTGCAAATTCCAATTTTTTTAGATGTTTTTGCGTGTTTTAGGGACACGTTAATAACAAGTTATTGAGACTTTAGTTACTGTTAGTGACACCAATTTTTTTTCCTTCAAATTTTAACTTTAACTTGTTGCAAGATTTTTAAGACGAACAACATACTTTTCGAGATCTTTTAAAAATTGTAAAGCCGTCAAAAGAATTATTATATTTACAAGAAAAGAAGCATTTTGGTAGAACCAGAATTTACTACTTGTAATAAGAAAAATGATAATATGGGTATCGTCAACTTTATAACTTTTTTAATTATATTGGGGAAGTAAAATAATGAAGCTTTTCTGTGTCTATATAATGGTCATTCTTAACTCCAAATAAGCCATAAACCACTCACTACTACTCATGGTTCCAATTCCTTCACCTATTCAACCACTGCACACTCGTTGCCCTACATATCTCTCTTTCTCTCTCAAATAAAACACACACAAACCAATACTCGACATGCAAAAACAATTTATCTTTTATCTAATACACTTCAAGTTTCTTAATGATTGGATCCGGTTGATGCTTCTAGCTCATGTCATGCAAATCCGGTTAATGAATTATTTGTTTGATCAAGATTATATGTTGTTTTTTTGTTGTACCTAATTAGAGAGTACTAAAGAGAGCTTTCTTTAGTCCACTCATAGGTTTCGATAAGATATCAATTAGCTGCCGACTCATTCACCCAAATACTAAGCCTAGTTTTCGTGCTTAGTAAATGAGCGAATGATGCGGGAGACAAATTGGATCTTAAGTTTCCTGTACTTGGACTGAAGGGAGCTCCCTTTCATAATTCAGTTTTATGAAAATAATATTATTAAAGATTATCCTAGGGTTTTATATTAGGAGGTAGATAAGATAAACTTTTTTTAGGGTTATTCTGTCTAGATCATTCTAGGTTATATTCAAGTTTTACTTTTTGTAAGTTTCGTCAAAGATAAGAAAAGTTTCACTTTTGTAAGATGCATAATGAAATAATTTCATCTTGATAAGATGATATTTTAAAAGCATTTACTTTTTTATATATGTATACATTAGGATTTATGTTCTTATATTTTTTTACTAGCGGTTACTAACTTCATATCAAGGTCATGCCTCACTCGAAAGTTTAAATTTAAAATGAACTAGGTACATATGATTAAAGTTATCAGATTTTTATTACCGTCAGAGTATATGTTAATTTAGTTGTTGCAAATAAAGATTCACTAGGCTATGCTGGAATAGATGATGCATGCTCTTATTCGTTGAACATAATCAAAGAATCAGTACTTTTGTTCTATGTGCAGTTTATAATGCTTACCTTTTTTTATACGAGCTGAGATTATGGTACCTGGAGTTTAAATATTTTGCCAAACTAGGGTTCATTAATTCATTAAAGTTTATTGTTTTAGCTTAATCAGCCTTACGAGCTAGTTTGCACGGACACGGCCATGGTGTCCGATAGGGACACGGATACATCGATACGGCAAAATCTAAAAATATAGAACACAGACACGGTGAGGACACGATATATATATATATATATATACACACATGTACAAAACATTAAAATTAAATAAATTAAATAAAATATCATAATAATAAAGAAACACAACTAATCTCTTTATCTCTCTCAACATTTATGTGCTTCCGCCATTCATTGCACCACCGGGTAAACACCTTTTTTCTCCATTTTTTTAAAAGAAATTTCTTCTTTTTGTTTATAAATTTTGAAAAACTTCTTTTTTTCAAAAAAAAAAAATCCAAATCCGTGTCCAAGCCGTGTCCAAATCCGTGTCCGATCACATGAGACACGGCACGTGCGTGTCCGAGCCGTGTCCGAGGCGTGTCCGTGTCCGACATGTGTTCGACACTGTCACTCATAATTTCGTGTGTCATCCTTCCTAGCTTACGAGTATTAAAAAATAATAAAAAAATCTTTTTGTACACATACAACTCAATAATTTCTATAATAATATAAATCTTTGAATTTGTATGCTTAACTAGCATCTCTTGAAGCTGTCAAAATTATATATATATCTTGTAATGTTTTGAGTTAAGGTATTCAAACTTATTATCATTCCATAGCAGTGTTGCTACATCCTGTAAACATGTTTAAATAGCTCACTAATATCTTCTTTGTATCAACGTATAAATGTATGAACAACACATAATGTTGTTGTTTAACTCATTGATAAGGTTGAGTGTTGTATGATGAGCAGTAGGGGTTGTACTTGGAATCATTGGAATATGCAGCAGATGGGATATGACAATGGTGTGTTGGATGATGTTGCCCTAGCTACTGCCCCTTTGCAACAAGTTCCTAGGCATGTGTCCTCCAGTTGGGTGCAATTACCAAAATATCCTCACTTCTGACACAATCTGTAACTCTGTTTGGTTAAGTCAGTAGTAGAAAGCGTGGAGAACCGTAAAGTGTACATTAATCTTTTACTGACCAGCTATTTCTATATGAATTAGAAGCAAACTTGCGTATTTTTTTACAAAGTTTTGTTTCCAAAATATATGTAGTGACGTTGATTACCTTAGCCTCTTTATGTCATGTAATTTTTGTGATTCATACAGTTTTGTATTATTTACCTTTTTAGTTTTTTTTATCATCTCTATTCTCTAAAATAATTCAAGTACTTATTCCGTGTCTTTTGTCTTTGAATTTAATAATTTTGTATTGTCTGACTTTATTCACAAAAAATTAAAAGGAATAAAAAATAATTAGAAGGTATCATAATCATTTTTGGAGGATATCAATATTATTCCCCTTCCAAAATTTGTTATATAATGCAATATTACTTTGAGTTTGTTAAAAAGTTACCTAGATGATTTCGTTCATTTAAATCTAGTAGTTTATTGCATTAATATTCCATGCAAGGACTTGTGTCTTCAAATGTATGGTAGACCTTTATCTTGTTTAAGTATGTAACAAGATCTGCTAAACGAGATTGGTTTGAAACTATTCAAAGATTTGGTTAACTAGAGTGTGTAAACGGACACATCCATATTCTTAAGAACTTATAAACTTTCTAAATTTACGAGGACTTTAAGCTTTGCAAAATTAAAAGTACTAACGGCCTAACTCAATCCAATCACTATTTTAGGTAACTATTTGTAATTTATTTCGCCGCTAGCTACTTGCTCGAAGGCTTAATATTCTTTCGTCCTTCAAAATAAGAGTACCCTAATTCAAGCCAATAAGGTTAATTTCCCTCATGTTAATCTAGTGATCCTTGCCATGATCCTAAGCCTACATTATCCCCACGCTTGATCTACGTACTGTGAATATTAGATTCTTAATTAAATTGAGTTAGATTCTGACTGGTTGTCTTCGTCAGAAAACAATCATAATTTATGCATTAAGTATATATTTAAGTTTGTGTTGTAGAGGTCTAAATAGTATAACTCTATAGTCAATATGCCATAAACAACTAATGTCAAAATGACTAATTTGGATATCATCAGCACAAGTATGTGTTTAATTGGTAAGAAGATGTATTATAGACCATCGCTATCACAGAAACGCCAGGATTTAAATATCAAGCTTACAGAAAGAAAGAAAAAAAGGTTGAAAGAATCTCTAAAGGCTAACCGCACAAATAGTTTAACTACAAATCTTTATGAGTAGATTAACATGAATTATGCTAAATCCGGGTAACCAGGTTTGAGTCTTTTTTTGAGCCAGGCAACGTACACCTTTTGTTTTATCTTTACTTTAATTTGATTTGTCAATTCTGAATGTTTGATTGGCAAATTCTCAATTCCATAGATAAGTTGGATGTAGCCACTAATCTTACTACAGCTTCACATCAATAATAACTCGGGCCACAAACCAAATATTAAACATTTTAAATCATAATCACCAAACCAATTATACAAACATTGTCCATAAACTCGCATACACACAAACAAAAATATAAAAAAAAGTCGGTACAATTAAATTTGTGATAAACCATCTTCAAAATAGGGAAGGAGATTGTCTCAAGTTGTAAAAACAACTTGAGTCAAGTTAGACGTTTGCGAGTCATTGGATTTGATGTAATGGCTCAAATCAAAAAAACTTCTTTTGATTTGAGCCACTGAATCAAATCCAATGGCTCACACTTCCCCAACTTGACTCAAATTGTTTTTACAACTTGAGACAATCTTCTTCCTCGAAATAGAGCTTCCACGCATGAATACGGTTGGTAGTGGTTGACGATGCATCGTTGGTCCTTTCACGCGCCAAATTGGAGGTGATTATGGTCAGTTAAAAAGCATCAAAAATGCAAAAAGTCACTAATAACTTCAATGCGAAAAAGTACTTCAAAAGCATATCATGTTTGTTTATACTTCCTTTGTTCCAATATTATTGTTCATTTTTTAAGCATGTCTCAAAATAATTGTCAAAGAGTAAAACAATCTTGTTGAAATGAAAATGGTAATAAATACATTTTTTTTAAGACTATTTGTTTTTTGTTCATGAAAAATAATTTTTAAACTAAGAGAGTAAACATTTTAAGTGTACTTTGAAAAGTGAAACTTTTGCCCAAATGACTTAGGGGACGTTTGTTTGACAGGTTTTGGCTTTCATAAATCAAGTCACACTAGGGCTATAACCGAATCGGAGAACACGAATAGATCTTTGGTCATGTTCATTTATTTAATTTTAACCGGACAAATAAATGCACGAACGCTTAGACGGGCAAATTTTCTTGATCATGTTCGTTTATTAAGAAAATGAGTTGTTCATGTTTGTTTATGTTCGTTCATTAAGATACTAAACGAACGCTAAATGAACATAAACGATTAAGCATAAATGAAAATAGACAAAAAAACATAAAATTTGTTAAATTATCCACAATATATTATTTTATAAGTGTTGTTTTGTTTTAAAAAACTAATTTTATAATTATACACTTAAAAGATATGATATACGAACGTATAATCGGACGTTCACGAACATAAATGTACGGACACAACTTTTGTCATGTTCGTTCATTTAACTAAACGAACGTAAAAATTGTTTCTGTTCGTTCATTTAATAAATAAACGAATATAAATGAACTTTTTAATGAATGATTCATGAAATATTCGTTAAACGTTCAGTTCATTTACATCCCTAAGATATACCATTAATACGTAGTTTCCTATCCAATTATTGATTTTATGTGAGAAAAAAACCCAAAAATGTCACACCATATCAAACTAGTAGGTTTCGCTCAATTAATGTCTCTCTTATTTTTATTAAATATTATACTTTATCTAAAAAATAATTCTTGATTGAATAAATTTTCTAACTATCAGACAATTTCTCACTTCCATTTCTTCCAGACCTATGCCGAATTTCAATCGTATTTTTATATCATGATAACGCTCAAAATAACATGTTTTTAGTAGCGTTATTGTTGGTTTTGTGTATGATAATCGGCTATATTTACTCATAACTGTTGCAAAAGTGCAAAAGATGCGTATTGTGTATGTGAATGTAGCTAGGTATCACAAAGATGAAGAAATGAAGATTTCATGCACATTTGGAGAATCCCCGAGGAAGGAAGTCGAGTAAGGAAGCTCTTGGACTCAATGATTAGGAAGCGCAATGATTTCTAAGTATCTACATCAAGTAAAGATCAAGTTTCGTCTTGGAAATCATCAGCGAAAACAAAGAAAAAGGCGCAAATCAAGAAAAGTCAACAAAAGTCAAACCTGGGTACAGAGGCGCCCAACCGATGCGGTTGGAGACCGCAACCGATCCGTCAAGGCGTGAACAAAAGGCGCAACCGATCCGTTGCCAAGGCTGGTCAAAGGAACTTCCTTTTAGTCGATTAAGTTTTTCAACACCCTAGGAGTGAACCTAATCGTTGTAGTGTAGTATTAGGGTAAGCCACGGAATTGATATCGTTCTCTGGGGAATAGGAATGCTAGTGAGAAGTTACTACGCTAAGGTTGGGGTTGAGGAAGATTATTTTTATCTTTTATGTTTTTAGGAAATGGAAATGTACGAATCTGGGGTTTGGATTTGGGGTTGGTATTTCACCGATTACTCTACTTATCTAATTATCTAATCTAGTGGTATATGTAGTCAATGTCTAATTATTGTGTGCTCGTATGATGATTTAAAGATGGGTTTACTTAGGTTTTATTACTCTTTAATTATCTCCTATTGATGGTTGAATTGTCATGTCCTTATTCTTAATCGCGTTGTGTGTCTAAGGTCGTAGGGTATGCGCTTATCCCTAACTCTTTCAAACTACCAAAGGTTATCGCCTACAAAATCTCTAGGATTTATAAACTTAACACTATGGTACTCTTCGGATGGTTTAGCCTACAATGACTCTAGGTACTATAAGCTATGGTTCAACAAAGATTAATCAAGCATTAACTACACAACGGATGACCTATCGCAATACTAGATCATTAACTACACAACGGATGACCCACCTCAGCGCCACATCAGCATTCCATTTTTCCACAACTAACCACAACAAACCCCCTCCTCACTCATAACAAACCTCAACCTCTTCATTTGGGGCCCACTACTACCACTTTATTTTTTTTATTCAATTTTCACTTCCAAATAAAAACTAAATAAATTCATTTCATTCAAATTAAAAATACAATACATAAAAAAACAACACTTACTAATAAAAACGATACGAAAAAAACGACACGGGTAAAAAAAAATACAACATACGGGTAAAAAAAACGACGCGGGTAAAAAAAAAATACAATACTACTCGTCGATGATTTGATGATATTTCTTGACTAGACGTTCTCGCCTCTTGGGATGATTTACGCTTTCACCGGGTCGATTGGTACTCGGATCTATCATGAGAAAATCCATCTCGATCTTCTCTTGCCACGTTTTTCCTTCTCCCGCCTTAGCATCGTAACAAGCCCTTTGAGCATCGGCTTTTTGAGCATATATTTCGGATATATGTCCCGAAAACTACTCGCTTGACTTCCACCGAGCTTGCGCCGCTTGACGTTGAAGTCGACTTACATTCTTTTCGGCTCGTTTGCATCCATCTCTTTCGGGCCGAGGTCGTTTGTCCGCCCGGATTTATCCTCGAGACATGTAATTTCAATAGGATCTTGACATCCCACTTGGGATAATTTTCAAAATGACCCAACATTTTCATACAAAACTCCTCCCACCAAAACGCCGCATAAAGTTAACTTTGGCATTCTCGACATGATCTTGCTCATTTTCACCACTGACCGAAGATGTTTGTAAACGTTGAACTTCCGCAATCATCGTTAATCCTTATCCATTTACTCGTTATCATGTTCTTGCCACCGGTTATCGGTTGTCTTAGAATTGAACATGTCGAGAATGTCGTTCAAAAGTACTCCTCCGGACGGTCATTGCCCATATCTCTATCTTGGGAAATTTCTATCCAACATCGCAAGTAACATTTCTTCGAGACTTGGTCCACTTCCTCATGTCCGCTTGCTATGACTTCAACATCTTCGTCATCGTCCTTGTCCAATCTCATGCAGCTTTTTGTCTTCGACTTTTGCCCTTTTGCCTGTTCACGTGCTTTTGAAACTTTGAATTGTGAACCGTCGGTTGTGATTCCATTTGGGCAATTGTGGAGACCGGACGGGTTAAAAACGTGGAGATTGTAACGGGTTAAAAACTGCGGTGATGAAAATCGGTTGGGTAAGTTCGAAACCTTGTTGAAACCGATATTGTTGGTTAAGAAAGATTTCTTGTGAGACGGGTTGGAATTGGTCGAAGAGGGGTAGACGGGTTTGAAGAATCCCGTATTGTTGTGGGTTTGAGTTAAGTAGATTTGTGAAGTATCCTCCGTCATTTGGGTTTTGAGACATTGTGTAAAATGATATTGTTGGTTAAGAAAGATTTGTTATGTATTTTGGGTTTGAAGATGTGTAAAATGATGAAGATGAAGTTAGTTTATATAGGAGTGGTGGGTTTTTAAAATAAAAAAAAAAAGTTAACGTTTAAAAAAAAAGTTTACGTAAAGTTTAAGTTATAACGTAAACTTTGCTGCTTTTGTGTCAGAAGTTTAGCTCGTCGTCCCCACGATTTTCACTTCCACGGCGAGCCACAACGAGGGACCCCGGTGTGGCGGAGAGCGACGGCGGACCTCCACATCACCCACGGCGAGCCACAACCAAGTCCACACCGGATGCTCTTAAAGTGATTTTACAAAACATAAACCATGGGTTGGAAATCATTTTCTTATGATTTGTGCATCTCATCAAGATTTTACACCAAGCCTTCATGAACACTTACTATGATTGCCTATAGACTACACACAAGTATATGTTTCTTTATATTGATTTTCACTAAAACCATAATTTTTGGATAGAGCCTTGAAAAAGCTTTCTTGTTACCAATCTTTTAAAACAAATTCAAAAGCGAAATCTCTTGGGACGATCTCGACTTACCCACCTTTGCTATCGCGAACGAGTATACTTGCTCGTATGTTTTTATAGTAATAGCCGGATAATTCGTGTTTATAAATTTTTAAAACTTGCACACGGAAAGCACATCAAGTTTTTTGGCGCGCCGAGGATTTTAAGTATAATTTGATTTTGTTTCGATTCTGTAAAATTGGTAATATTAAAATTAGATTTCATAAAGAAAAAATTGGTTTAGAGGCTAACCGAATCGGTTGTGCGTGCAACGAAATGGTTAGTGCTCTCGGAAAAGTTTATTTTTGATTTTTGTAGTTTTTAGTTTATCTGACTGTTTTGTGTTATAGTTTATGGTTTATTTTTTTTCATTTCTGATTTTTATAGATTGTCTTATAGATTGTTTCTTCTTGTTTAGTAATTTTTAGATCTTTGATATTTAGTCATTTTTAGTTATATTTACTTTTTAATTAATCTTGCCTTTATTGCAGTAATTAACTTAGTTAATTTTCAGCTTTTATGGGTTGGTTGTTTTAATGATTAGTTAAGTTCATTATTTAATATAGTTTTTAATTAAATTAATTAATATTTTTAATTAATTTGGATAATGAGTAGACACATTTAATTAAGAGTTTAAGTACAATTAATGGTCTTTAACTAATTTATAATTAACATGTTTAATTAATTATTAAAAAAAAAAAAAAAAAAAAAAAAACAATTTGGAAAATCATTCCAACCGTTCGGTTGCAACCCGCAACCGGATTGGTTGGAAGTTTTTGGTTAGAAGTTTACCACCAACCGAATGGTTGGAGGGCCAACCGATCCGTTGCCTCCTCTCGTAAATTTTTTTCTAGTTTTACTATTTTGAGTTTTAGCTTGTGTTTTTAGTCTTGATTAGTGTCTTTACTTGTTTAGTATATGTTTCTGTAGTTTGCTTTAATTTTTACTAACTCTAATGCTAATGATTTGGATGTTTGTCTTTGGTTTTGTTTTGTTTTGTTAGATAGTTGTTATGGATAGTTTAAGCGGAATTTCTGAGTACCTACGTAACTTGGATGAGATGTTTAAGGACACCGGGAATTCGTTGGAGAAGATTGGGAATATTTTGGAAGAGAGTAAGAAAGAGTTGGCTATGGATTCGGAATGTGTGGGAGAGAACAAGGTTCAACTTCCTAAGAAAAGTACAGTTGTGGTATTCACGCAAGCACCACTAACGGAGTATGATTCACCACTTATGAGGTTCGGTAGACCTTGTAGTGTCGAAGGGGTGAGTGCATGGGACACTCAACTAAACATGGCCTATGGTGAAAATTATATTGTGGAAAAAGTTCTTGATCAAATTGGCTACGTTCGTTTGGATTGTGAGGCCTATGGGAGAAAGATGGTTAAGAATCTTAAGGTTAACATTCATGGTCATATTTTCGAAGCAGATTTTTTTGTCTTGGAAGAAGGAAACGCTGATGAGCCCGACGTATGCTTTGGGCGAGATTTTCTTGTGACGACCAAATGTCAAGTAGATTTTGCTTTAGGGGAGATGAGGATCAACATTACCGACTTGGAAGAGGAGAAGGGAGTGAATGAAATGCTTGTGGAGTTATGTACTAACATGGAGAAGGAGAATGTGGAAATCGTAAAGATGGGAAAGGCTAATAGAAAGAAAACCTCATCCAACAAATTAACTCCTACCACATCCACCAACAAAAACCATGATTACACACCTTCACCACCCAATACACCAAACACCTTCAAACCTTTAACCCAAGACCAAAAAGAAGCCATCTTGGAAAACCTTGAACAAAAATTTCTCGAACTCAATGAGAAAAAGCCGGTGATTGAGGTACTATAAGATTATGTTTTATACCGCAAGAAACTAGACGCGGTTATGTTATTAAGAGCAAGGTTGGAGGATAAAGATCTATCGGAGGAGGATAGAGATAGGATCTTGTTTAAGGGAATGCCACGTAAGGAGAGTGATCCGGGGAACTTCATTTTGCCTATTAAAGTCAACGGAACTACTCCATTGTATGCTTTAGCGGATACGGGTTCAAGCATCAATGTTATGGCCTATCCATTCTTTAAGACGTTGGGCCTAAGTAAACCACAACCAAACCACTCCAAACTAACCACGGCGGATATTTCCCAAGCAAAAGCGATGGGGGAGGTGAAAAACGTAAGGGTTCAAATTGGCTATCAACCCTACTTGGCCGATTTTCTAGTCCTAGACATCCCAGTTGATAAGAGTCTACCTCTTCTACTTGGAAGACCGTTCCTACGCACATGTGGTGCAATCATAGATACGGGTAGGGGTACGATGACAATCGATGATGGGATCTCAAAACAAACCTATTATCCCAAGAAGAGGGGACCAGGTTTGGAATTTGATAAGGTTTTAAAAGGTACCATTTTGAGGGGTCGTTTAAGTCCTTATTTGATCACTTTTGTATCCGTTATTGCTTAATATCGCTCCTTTTCACTTTTAGGTCTCTTGAAGGCAAAATGTCGGAATGGCACTTATTTGGACGAAAAGCGCGAATATATGAAGAAAATGGCCAAAGTCAAAATCGAGACACTCGCGCTCTTTCGAACTAGAAAGCGCGGTCGGCGTCAAAAGCTAATGGCGACGCGTCCCAAAATTATTGTGACGGTCCGTAACCCAAAACTCAGATTTTCAAGTGACGACGTCTAGTTGTGAAAGAGTAGGCCGTCGCTACTCGGGGCGGCTTAGATGCAATCCGCACGACGCCGAAGTCTGAAGAGACGACGTCATGGACTTAAGGTGACGCCGTCGCAAGGTTAACGTGGCAAGACGAAACCCTAATGACGGCGACACGACGGCCACAAAACATAAGGTGGCGCGCATATGTAATCTTATAAATAGAATCAAATTTTTCACTTTTGGTGGAGAGTCTTTTGAGTAAAACCTAAAACCGAACCTAAGGTGTCTTGTACAAGATTTTAGGGTTTTAACCCTATCTTACATCAAGATAAGTCTTTACTTCATTAATTCAATCATGTCTTTGATTATTTGTGTGTATGCTTGCATGTTCTCCATGTCCGCTAATTTACTTGTGTGTTTGCTTAGGAAGTATGAAACTTAATTATTGAATATTGATTGGTTGTTTCTTATCTTAGTTGATTAATGATCTAGTAATGCGATAGGTCATTCGTTGTGTACTTAATGCTTGATTCATCTTTGTGAACCTTAGAATATAATTACCGAGTAGTTGTAGGCTAAACCATCCAAAGAGCGCCTTAGAGTAGGAGTTTATCATCCCTAGTGGGTTTGTAAACGAGACCCTTTGGTAAGTTCAAAGAGTTGGGAGAAACGCATACCCTACAACTTTAGACACACAACGCAACTAGAATAAGACGTGACACTCAACCATCAATAGGAGATAATTAAGGAGTAATACAAACTAAGTAAACACATCTTTAAACTATCATACGAGCACACATTAATTAGACATAGACTCCCACAACCTTAGTTTAGATAATTAGATAATAGTAGAGTAATCGGTAGAAATACCAACCCCCAATCAAATACCGAGATTCGACCTTTCCATTTTATAAAACATAAAAGATAAAAATAATCTTCCTCAACCTTAACCTTAGCGTAGTAACTCCTTACTAGCATTCCTATTCCCCAGAGAACGATATCAATACCGTGGCTTACCTAATTACTACACTACAACGATTAGGTTCATCGCCTGGTGTTATAAAACTTGCTCAAGAAAGGAAGTTTCCTTAACCCCGAACGACGCTGTAGCGTTATCAAGTTTTACGCCATTGCGGGAATAGAATAGCTAGTTAGTAGTCCACCTCGTTTAGGTTTCTTTGCTTGATTCCTATCAAGTAAATTTTTCTCATTTTAGCCTTCTCTTAGTCTATCCCCCTTCTTCGTGACCTTTTGTTCGTAACCCCATCACTTTTCACCATGGAAGGTGATAACCCACTACCATTCATCAACCCACCACCAAATGACCCGCCAAGAGCCCGTACTCTTGGTGAATACTCAAGACCAAGCCACCTAGGCTATAGGAACACCATTGAGCTTCCCGATCAAGCCCAAACTACGGCCTTGCGATCCGACACCATCCGGTTGGTGCAAAACAGATGTGCATTCCATGGACTTCGCTCAAGATCCAAATCGAAGATCCGAGGATTTCCTCAAAATCGCCGATTCCATCGACCTTGATGCTACTACTCGGAGACCACGCGCTGCGTCTTCCAATTCTCTACGGGACCAAGCTAGTAATTGGCTTGAGCGACTTCCATGGCTCCATCTCAAGTTGGGATGATCTTACTTCTCGCCTTGCTCAATTTTTCCCACCGGGAGAACCACTAAGCTTAGGAATGACATCTTGATGTTCCAACAACGTCAAGGTGAATCTCTCTCGAAGCATGGACCCGATTCAAGGACTTACTTATAAAGTCCCTCATCACGGCATTGATCTTTGGCTCAAGTCCAAATCTTTATGATCATGTCAACTTCTCCACTAAGCGATCCATTGACCAAGCGGCGGTGGAAAACTTAGTGATCTCACCGCGGAAGAATCATGGGAAATAATAGAGGACCTCGCCTCTATGACAACGAAAGTTGGGATGACCCCGTGAGTCGCCCAAAACCGTTAAGGCAATCTCCTTGCCTCCTTCCGACCGTGGGATGATCGAACTTGAAGATCAAGTTAGATTCCTCATGAGCTCATCACGAAACTCCTAAATCTTCACACCATGTGAACAAAGCTTCTTCCTCGTGAGCCGTGTTGTGATCCTCATAACACGCGCACAGCACTCGCCTCCCGTAACATGCTTCCGTTGACTACGCCTCACGTATTAATGGAACGGGAGGAAGATCCCCACAATACCGGACCTAGGAATTTTAATGAAACCCGAGGCATGGAAAGGCAAGCCCGATTTCTCACTCGGACAAACCAAAGAATTCACCTCTAATGATTTCTCATGGCCCCCACCTAACGGTCCTAACCAACAAAACATCGAAGGATGTTGCAAAACCTAGTTGCATCCCAAGAAACCCAAATGGCTAAGCTCTCGGACCGCTTTAACCATCAACAAGCCGAGATGGATAGGAAAATAGACAACCTTTTGAAGCCATAGCTAATAGTGATAAGAAGGTTAGTGCTATCTCAACTCCCGAGCCTTCGTATAGAGATTAAGGATCCAAGCAAGCTAACAGTATGTCCAATTCGTCAATACCATCGCCTTTAGTTGAACCTAATGAAACAAATGACGAAGAGGACTATACACTTGTGGATGATGAAACACCCGAGAAGTAGATGAAGTAGACATTGACTATTTCAACAAATTTCCTACGGAAGAAGAACTATCTCGCCACCTCACTTAGTGCGTGACCTCCATCACATGTATGTTAGAAAAGTCCTCGAATCAAGTTTGGGAACCCTTGGAATCTTAACATACCATGTGTCATAGGACACCTTTTGTGGCAAAAGCCTACATTGATCGCAAGTCCCCAATCAACATAATGACTAGCACCTATTACAATTGGATATTGAAGAAGCCTATTCCAACCAGGCAAGACCCCAATGATCCTAATGTTAGTTGCAATTTTCTAGGAAGAGTTAAGGGATTGCCCGCTTATGTAGGTAGTTTCACGCTTCCTACGGACTTCATAATTGTGGATGATATTAGCACGCCATAGACCCTAGCTTGTCCCATGTTATTCTAGGAAAACCTTTCATAGAAAGCACCGGATGACCTATAACCCCTCGTTAGAGTAGTGCGATTCAAGAATGAGACCGATGACATAGCTTACCAAATGCCGCTTAAGATTGAGAAATTTTCATCACTCTAATGATGAAAAGGAACTTAAACTGTCGGTCTATTATAGGAATGATGAGGATAGGAGAAGGGTGTTGATTATGTTATGGCTAAGATTTTCGGATTCTATAAGGATTGCTTGAGCCTAGGACCGAATATAGGACCGATTGGGAGAGGATGAACTCTTAGAGAAGCGAATTTTAGGGCACTTCTACAACATGGAATCCCCATTAGAAACCGTCAAGAGGGCGGTAATGAGAAAACATAGAGCACGACTATGAGTCTAGCTATAAGACTCTTAAATAAAGAAAAGCGCTTAGTGGAGGCAACCCATGCTTAATTGTTTACTTGTTAGTGTCATATATCTTTTATTAATTGTTTATCCTCATGTTTAAATTTGTAAAAATGCTTTATTTTGTTTTAACCTCGTCTTAATTGCATATAAAGGTATTTTACATAAAGGATAAGTGTAGGGAGGATTACACGTTTTCAAAAGAAACGTAAACATGAGAATAACAATTAAATAAAAGATATTTATGTTTGTTTGTTCGAGTCAAATGCTTGTATCGAGTCATAATGGATGTTTTTGCGTAAATTTTCCGATTCTAAAGATGTAAATTTTCCGTAATTTTTTCGAAAATCGCAGGACCGCTTTTGTCGAGGATAACTTGTGGCGTCGATTGCAACGATGGCGTCGGGAAGGAGTAAAACATCGATTACTTTTTTCGTTTCGAGCCACTTATAAATTTTTGGAATTTTCGGTCTTAATTTTCTTAGAAATTGTAAACATCCATTCCACAAGCATTATATCCTAGTTTAAATCGAGTCTTATATATATTATTACCGCCGATTTTACGTGAAGGTTTCGTTTGTTTTCTTCAAGTGTGCGGGTTTAGTTTGTCAAGAAGAAGTTACATAAGATTGGAAGGAGCTTTTCACGCAATAATTCTTCTTGAAAAGGATTTAACCACCACTTTACACGGATCCCACCGAGCTAATCGTGGGAGTATTAGTTTCTTTCGTTTTAATTACCTTCTTTATCATAACTTTGATACTTCGGGAACATTGGGGACAATGTTCGGTTTAAATGTAGGGAGGAAAATAAACGGAACTTTGAAACTATGCTTATCCTTGATTATTTGCTTTGTCAAATGTGATTGTGTAATAAACCATGAGAAAATGTCGGTTAGGGTAATTTTGGCACCAAATTTAAAATTTTTCATGACATATAGGAGTGGGCCATTAGTCTTAACAAAAGCGTCTCATGGATAGGAAGTTGCATGACTAGCACAAAACCCTTTACCACCCAAATTCCACCAAAATGTGAGGATCGCCCTTGATTAGTAGGAATTAAAGCATTCATCTTCAATGCTTAGAGTGTGAACCGGTAGTATATTAGATTCTAGAACTTGTTTTGTGATGCATTCCGAGATCGCAAGTGAGGCTACACTTGTGTAGTTAGGAATAACTAAATGATAAGAGGCATTAGGATAACCCTTGTTTGATACCGTAATATAATTACTTCTTCCACATCGGTTGAGTAATTCCCCACACCCTTTGTTGTACTCATCTTTAGTACACGATACCCTAGTTAACCCCTCGAGCCTATCCTTTTCGCGGTTCTCGTGATGTTTGGTTTTCCGAATATCAATGAAGAGCATTGTTTACACCCCACCCCAAATATACACCCAAATCGCCTTAGCCTACCCCTTATGCACTCACTTTTTAGTGCAAATGTTTTTATCACCCCAACCCTTAGTTCAATTATCTAGTTGCTTGCATAAGTTGCTAAGTCGAGTCATATCCTTTGTATACGCTTTGGGACGATTGGGATTCATGGGAAAAGTTAAAGTTTATGAAATGACGGGAAGGAACGTTAAATTCAAATTCCCTTTGTTTGCATAATAATGTACCCCAAGTGTTTTGATCTTTTCAAATCGGGTCAAATTAGTGTTAGAGTAATAAAACTCAAGTGTAGGATATGCCTATAAATCCCTAGTATTTTGATGTTATCTTAGAGGATGGTAGAGTAAAGTGTATGAAAAAAAAAAAATCGAAAAAATAGAAAAGAGAAAAGAAAAAATAGAGTGTGAAAAAAAAAAAAAAAAAAAACCCATACGGGCTACCATCCTACATCTATCCTTTAAATTTATGTTTATTTATTTCAGATTATCTAGAGTTTAGAGTGTCGAGTCTTGGCTTAGCAACGCCATTCTTCATATGCGCTTAACATAAAGATTTTGACTTACCACCACTAAATAGCCTATCCCACCAAACCCCTTGTTTCCCTACCGTAAGCCTAACATTACAACCCTTTAAAAGACCTCTTTGATAGTCTTTCCTAGGTGCTTACGCCAGCGATGGAGGTTTGATCTATTCTCAAGCCTATGGTAATCTATGTACTAGGACCGTTAATGAGTGTTTATATCCCATTTCCTATTTGTTATATTTCTTATATACACCGAGAGATGTGAGTATCCAAACACCCATGTGAGGTGCTAGTATGTAATTCCGTGCTTGTTATGACTTTATGAGCTTATATGTGTTGTGGACCGTTTTGAATTAATGCTTCATGACCCATAACTTATAAATTAATTGGCTAAAGCACATTTGCTTGAGGACAAGCAAATAACAAGTGTAGGGATATTTGATAAGGTTTTAAAGGTACCATTTTGAGGGTCGTTTAAGTTCTTATTTGATCACTTTTGTATCCGTTATTGCTTAATATCGTTCCTTTTCACTTTTTAGGTCTCTTGAAGGCAAAATGCTGGAATGGCACTTATTTGGACGAAAAGGCGCGAATATATGAAGAAAATGGCCAAAGTCAAAATCGAGACACTCACGATTCTTTGAAACTAGAAGGCGACGCGTCGGTGCTAATATGGCGGCGTCCCAAAATTATTGTGACGGTCCGTAACCCAAAACTCGATTTTCAAGTGACGTCTAGTTGTGAAAGAGTAGGCCGCCGCTACTCGGGCGACCTAGATGCAATCCAGACGACGTCGAGTCAAGAGGACGGCGTCACGGACTTAAGGTGATGCCGTCGCAAGGTTAATGTAGCCAAGATGAAACCCCACGATAGCGGCACGACACGCGTCACAAAACATAAGGTGACGCCGTCGCATATGTAATCTTATATATAGAATTGAATTTTTAGGTCTTTGGTGGAGAGTCTTTTGGGTAAAACCTAAAACCGAACCTAAGGTGTCTTGTACTGATTTTAGGGTTTTAACCCTATCTTACATCAAGATAAGTCTTTACTTCATTAATTCAATTATGTCTTTGATTATTTGTGTGTATGCTTGCATGTTCTCCATGTCCCGCTAATTTACTTGTGTGTTTGCTTAGGAAGTATGAAACTTAATTATTGAATATTGATTGGTTGTTTCTTATCTTAGTTGATTAATGATCTAGTAATGCGATAGGTCATTCGTTGTGTACTTAATGCTTGATTCATCTTTGTGAACCTTAGAATATAATTACCGAGTAGTTGTAGGCTAAACCATCCAAAGAGCGCCTTAGAGTAGGAGTTTATCATCCCTAGTGGGTTTGTAGACGAGACCCTTTGGTAAGTTCAAAGAGTTAGGAGAAACGCATACCCTACAACTTTAGACACACAACGCACTAGGAATAAGACGTGACACTCAACCATCAATAGGAGATAATTAAGGAGTAATACAAACTAAGTAAACACATCTTTAAACTATCATACGAGCACACATTAATTAGACATAGACTCCCACAACCTTAGTTTAGATAATTAGATAATAGTAGAGTAATCGGTGAAATACCACCCCCAATCAAATACCGAGATTCGTACCTTTCCATTTTATAAAACATAAAAGATAAAAATAATCTTCCTCAACCTTAACCTTAGCGTAGTAACTCCTTACTAGCATTCCTATTCCCAGAGAACGATATCAATACCCGGCTTACCCTAATTACTACACTACAACGATTAGGTTCACCGCCTGGGTGTTATAAAACTTGCTCAAGAAAAGGAAGTTTCCTTGACCCGAACGACGCGTAGTGGCGTTATCGTAATTCATGGAGGATTTAGAATTATTTGATGGGGAAGAAGACTTGACTTGTTTTGAAATTGGACGTGATGTCCATGGACACCCGATGTTTGGACCACTAGCTCCACCATACGTTGATATTGAGGATGAAATGGAACGCGCACTAGCGGTGGAAGCATTCTATAATCCATTCAAAAACATCCTTGTTTACAAGAAACTCACATATTTCTTAGGTTCTTTACCGGTTCAACTCAAAAATTTGGAATGGGGACCCGAGGGGTCAAGTGATTACAAAAGAGAGGATGGAGACGGGAAATGGCACGTCAAATTTGATATACTTTGCCTGGATGGAAGAAGATTTGTAAGGAAATTCAAAACTAATGAAACACACCGTGAATTGATCGGTAAATTTCTAAGTGAGGACATCTTAAGGCACGAGTACTTTGAGGAGTCATAAGGAGAAGCACAACGTCATAATAACAAGCAATTGTTTGCTTGGTTTTCATCTTTGTAATGAACTTTTAATTTTATGCATTTAGGATTTTTGTTCTTCATTTGATTTTTATTTCTCTCATTATTATTTTGATTTGAAGTTATTTAATTAATGCATTTTGAGTTTTAGTTTAAGTTATGATTATAAGTATGATGATTTAGTTTTTGAGATTAGATGTTGTTGAAATTTCAAATGGTTGGATGAATGTTGTGTGCATATTTAATCGGATTTTTGAGTAAACGTTTGTTGCTTGGAAGGTAAAATGCCCAAGTAAAGTTAAAAATGCAAAATTCTGCAAAAATGCAAACCGAAACGGTTGTGTCCATGATCAAAACGGTTGCATGCAAGTTAGTAACGCTACACGCTGTCGTTCGGGGTCAAAGGAACTTCCTTTTAAATCGAACAGTTTTCAACACCCTAGGCGATGAACCTAATCGTTGTAGTGTAGTATTAGGGTAAGCCACGGAATTGATATCGTTCTCTGGGGAATAGGAATGCTAGTGAGAAGTTACTACGCTAAGGTTAGGGTTGAGGAAGATTATTTTTATCTTTTATGTTTTTAAGAAATGGAAATGTACTAATCTCGGGGTTTGATTTGGGGTATGTAGTCAATGTCTAATTATTGTGTGCTCGTATGATGATTTAAAGATGTGTTTACTTAGGTTTTATTACTCCTTAATTATCTCCTATTGATGGTTGAATTGTCACGTCCTTATTCTTAATCGCGTTGTGTGTCTAAGGTCGTAGGGTATCGCTTATCCCAACTCTTTGAAACTACCAAAGGTTATCGCCACAAAATCTCTAGGATTTATAAACTTAACACTAAGGTACTCTTCGGATGGTTTAGCCTACAATGACTCTAGGTACTATAAGCTAAGGTTCAACAAAGATTAATCAAGCATTAACTACACAACGGATGACCTATCGCAATACTAGATCATTAACAATTAAGATAAGAGACAACCAATCAATATTCAATAATTAAGTTTCATATTCTCTAAGCAAACACACAAGTAAATTAGCGAACATGCAAGCATACACACAATTAATTGAAGACATAATTGAATTAATGAAGTAAAACACTTATCTTGATGTAAGATAGGGTATGTAACCTAAAATATCGTGTACAAGACGACCTTGGTTCGGTTTAGGTTTTACTCCAAAGTCTACACACGTAAAACCGAAAAATTCGGATTCTATATATAAGATTACAAATGCGACGGCTTCACCTTTTGATTTGTGGCCGCCGGTGCGCCATTATTAGGTTTCGTCTTGGCCACGTTAGTTTTGCGACGACGTCACCTTATGATTGTGACGCCGTCCCCTTCGCCTCGGCGTCGTCTCGAGTTCGATGCACTACTCTTTAAAACCCAGGCCGTCACTTGTAAATGAGAAATTTGGCTTTTGAGCCGTCACAAAAGTTGTCCGACGGCCGCTATTTTGTGCCCGGCGCTTTCCCCTCGGCCCAATTAGTCTGAGTGTCTCGATTCTTGACTTTTGCCATTTCTTCGTATATTCGCGTTTTCGTCCGAATAAGTGTCATTCCAGATTTTTCCTTCAAGATACCTAAAAAGTGAAAAGGAACGATATTAAGTAATAACGGATACAAAGTGATCAAATAAGGCTTAAACGACCCTCAAAAGGTACATTTTAAAACCTTATCAAATATCCCTACACTTGGTATTTGCTTGTCCTCAAGCAAATGTGCTTTTAGCCAATTAATTTTTAAGTTAGGGGTCATGAAGCATTGGTTTAGAACAATCCACAACACATATAAGCCCATGAAAAGTTATAACAAGCACGGAATTACATACTAGCACCTCACATGGGGTGTTTGGATACTCACATCTCTCGTGTATATGAAATATAACAAGTTGGAAATGGAAGATAAACACTCATTAACCGGTCCTAGTACTTAGATTACCATAGGCTTGAGACTAGATCAAACCTCCATCACTTGGGCGTAAGCACCTAGGAAAGACTATCCAAGATGTCTTTTAAAGGGTTGTAATGATAGGCTTACAGTAGGGAAACAAAGGGTTTGGTGGGATAGGCTATTTAGTGGTGACAAGTCAAAAATCTTTATGTTACAAGCATGCGAAGAATGGCGTTGCTAAGCCAAGACTCGACACTCTAGACTCTAGATAACTGAAACAAACAAACATAAATTTAAAGATAGATGTAGGATGGTAGCCCGTATGTTTTTTTCATTCATTTTTTTTTCAACACTCTATTTTTTTCTTTTTCTCTTTTTCTATTTTTTTTTTATTTTTTTTTCATACACTTTTACTCTACCATCCTCTACGATAACATCAAAATGATAGGGATTTATAGGCACATCCCTACACTTGAGTTTTATTATTCTAACACTAATTCGAATTCAATTGAAAAGATCAAAACACTTGGAGTACATTATTATGCAAATAAAGGGAATTTGAATTTAACGCCCTTCCGTCATCTCATAAACTTTAACTTTTCCCATGAGTCCCAATCGTCCCAAAACTATGTACAAAGGATATGACTTGATTTAGCAACTTATGCAAGCAACTAGATAATTGAACTAAGGGTTTAGTGTGATAACAATAATGCACTAAAGTGAGTGCATACAAGGTAGGCTAAGGCGATTTGGGTGTACATTTGGGGTGGGGTAAACAATGCTCTTCATTGATATTCGAAAACCAAACATCACGAGAACCGCGAAAAGGATAGGCTCGAGGGGTTAACTAGGGGTATCGTGGTACTAAAGATGAGTACAACGCAGCGTGGGGAATTACTCAACCGATGTGGAAGAAATGGTATCAAACAAGGGTTATCCTAATGCCTCTTATCATTTAGTTATTCCTAACTACACAAGTGTAGTCTTACTAGCGATCTCAGGATGCATCACAAAACAAGTTCTAGAATCTATAATACTACCGGTTTACACTCTAAGCATCAAAGATGAATGCTTTAATTCCTACTAATCTAAGGGCGATCCTCACATTTTGGGTGGAATTTAAGTGGTAAAGGGTTTTTGTGCTAGTCATATAACTTCCTATCCATGAGACGCTTTATTAAGACTAATGGCCCACTCCTATATGTCATGGAAAATTTTAAATTTGGTGCCAAAATTACCCTAACCGACATTTTCTCATGGTTTATTACACAAATGCAATTGGACAAAGCAAATAGTCAAGGATAAGCATAGTTTCAAAGTTCCGCTTATTTTCCCTCCTACACTTAAACCGAACATTGTCCCCAATGTTCCCGAAAGTATCAAAGTTATGATATTGAAGGAAATAAAGATGAAAGAAACTAGTACTCCCGATTAGCTCTAGGATCTGTATAAAGTGGTGGTTACATTTTTTTCAAGAAGAATGTTCATGTGAAAAGCTCCTTCTCATCTTTTGTATCTTCTTCGTAAATTAAACCCGCACACTGAAGAAAACAAACGAAACCTTCGCATAAAATCGGTAATAATATATATAGGACTCTACTAAACTAGGATATAATGCTTGTGGAATGGATGTTTATAGAATTTCGGAAAATTAAGACCGGAAAATTCCAAAATTTATAAGTAGCTCGAAAAGCGAGAAAAAGTAATCATTGTTTTTGCTCCTTCCTGACGCCGTCGTGTTACGATCCCGACGCGTCAAAGTTATCCTAACAAAACTCGGTGCACATTTTCCGGAAAATTTACATCTTTAGAATCTGGAAAAATTTTCTCAAAACATCCATTATGACTGATACAAGAATTTGACTCGATCAAACACACATGTATATCTTTTAATTAATTGAAATTCTCATGTTTACGTTTTTTTGAAACGTGTAATCCTCCCTACACTTATCCCTTATGTAAAATACCTTTATAGTAATTAAGACGAGGTTAAAGACAAGATAAAACATTTTTACAAATTTAAACATGAGAATAAACAATCAATAAAAGATACACGCACAAACAAGCAAACAATTAAGCATGGGTTGCCTCCCTAAGCGCTTTTCTTTATTTATGAGTCTTGTAGCTAGACTCAAGTCGTGCCCTTACGTGGTCTCGTGCACGCCACGTGCCCATACCTAAGCCATTCCAATGTTCTCTCATTCTTTTTGTAATCATCTCCTAACTCTAGGCATTTTTTGTAATACCTCTTAGTTTTCTCATATGGGTACCTAAGTCCATTTTGCTTATCCCTTTCACTAAGCAATGTAATAGGGGTCATTCTATTACACGCCTCAATATCCTTGTGTTTAAACCTAGGATGAGCATGTGGCATTTGGTTGACAAAGTCTTCAACTTCATCAGAGAATGTAATTAGACCATCTATCATCCGTTCATTCAACCTAGTCATTCTCTTGAAAGGTTTTCCAAGAATTATTTGAGTGAGGTCTTTATCAATAAATTCTCCTAAGTTTTCTAAGACCATGAACTCTACCAAATAAGCAAAACTTCCAACAAACACATGCAAATGAGTGACTGCTTCAACAACATTGTTCCCTTGATAAGTTAACTCATCGACCTTAATTTTATTGTATAGGTTCTTTGAGATTAAGTTTAAAGGCAAGAACGAATTCAAGTAAACATCGAATCCTTCTAATCCTATTTTGCAAGGGAATTGCATGTTAAAGGGACCATCTTTCTCGATTATACACCTAGGGTCAAAACATTGGGAGGGGTCTTCTTCCATTTCAAAACTAACTTCATCAATGACCTCCCCGTTGTCAAGTGCTTCACCATAATCAAATTCCTCATCGGAATCCGAGTCATAGAAAGGACTTTGTTGTTGCCAATTTATCTCATTATGCACTAGGTGATTTCCAAAGTGGTGAACAGTGAAGGGTTTTGTGGGATTGCGCTCTCAATTTCGGATTGGGAAGAGGATCGGGAGCGGGTAGTGTGAAGAATCTTGCGGAAGACACGTGTCATGGTGAGTGATAGGTTTTACGAACAAAGGTCATGAAGAAGGGGATAGACTACGAGGAAGCTAAAATGGGAAAAATTTTGCTTGATAGGAATCAAGCAAAGAAACCTAACGAGGTGGACTCCTAACTAGCTATTCTATTCCGCGCGCGGCGCCAAAACTTGGTAACGCTACACGCGTTGTTCGGGGTCAAAGGAACTTCCTTTTCGTCGATCAAGTTTTTCAACACCCTCAGGAGTGAACCTAATCGTTGTAGTGTAGTATTAGGGTAAGCCACGGAATTGATATCGCTCTCTGGGAATAGGAATGCTAGTGAGAAGTTACTACGCTAAGGTTGGGGTTGAGGAATATTATTTTTTTATCTTTTATGTTTTTAAGGAAATGGAAATGTACGAATCTCGGGGTTTGGATTTGGGGGTTGGTATTTCTACCGATTACTCTACTTATCTAATTATCTAATCTAGTGGTATATGTAGTCAATATCTAATTATTGTGTGCTCGTATGATGATTTAAAGATGGGTTTACTTAGGTTTTATTACTCTTTAATTATCTCCTATTGATGGTTGAATTGTCACGTCCTTATTCTTAATCGCGTTGTGTGTCTAAGGTCGTAGGGTATGCGTTTATCCCTAACTCTTTCAAACTACCAAAGGTTATCGCCTACAAAATCTCTAGGATTTATAAACTTAACACTATGGTACTCTTCGGATGGTTTAGCCTACAATGACTCTAGGTACTATAAGCTAAGGTTTAACAAAGATTAATCAAGTATTAACTACACAACGGATGACCTATCGCAATACTAGATCATTAACAATTAAGATAAGAGACAACCAATCAATATTCAATAATTAAGTTTTATATTCCCTAAGCAAATACACAAGTAAATTAGCCGGACATGGGGAACATGCAAGCATACACATAATTAATTGAAGCCATAATTGAATTAATGAAGTAAAACACTTATCTTGATGTAAGATAGGTATGGAACCCTAAAATACATGATAAGACAGCCTTTGGTTCGGTTTAGGTTTTACCCAAAAGTCTACCCATCAAAACTAAAAATTCGGATTCTATATATAAGATTACAAATGCGACGTCGTCACCTTTTGATTTGTGATATTGTCGGTCGCCGTCATTAGGGTTTTGTCTTGGCCACGTTAGTCTTGCGACGGCGTCACCTTATGATTGTGACGCCGTCCCTTCGATCCTCGACGTCGTCTGGATCAAATCTAGGTCGCCCGAGTTCGACGCCTACTCTTTTTTAAAACCGAAGCCATCACTTGTTAATGAGCAATTTGGCTTCGAGCCGTCACAAAGTTGTCCGACGGCCGCTTTTTTTTTCTCCGACGTCCCCCCTTCTGGCTGAAATGAGTGTCTCGATTCTTGACTTTGGCCATTTTCTTGATATTCGTGCCTTTTTCTAATAAGTGTCATTCCAACATTTTGCCTTCAAAATACCTAAAAGTGAAAAGGAATGATATTAAGTAATAACGGATACAAAAGTGATCAAATAAGGGCTTAAACGACCCTCAAAAGGTACATTTAAAACCTTATCACAAGTATAAATACCAAAATTCATTTTCCGTAAAACACACACACACACTAATCCTCCACTGGTTTCGCAAAATTCGACCATTAGAAGTTGTTTGAAGATTGTAAAAGTTGTAGAAGATCATCATGGCACCTAAGCAAGTAAGCATCTGCAATCAATTAACTTAATTAAGGTTTAATTAGAGTATTTGATTCGAATTGCAAATTAGGTCACTAATTTGGGGTTTTTTTTTTTATAGAATTCGAATTATGTTGTAATCTTTTAGGATTAAGTGGGTAATTGATATAGGAATGCATTGCAAAAAGAATTGTAGTGATTGATTGAACATTGAATGAGTATTAGATGATTGAATTTTCGGATTTAATTAGGTTGTGCCATTGAATCAAATTAAGTTTCAATTGATGATTCCTAGCTAGTAGATGATGCATTTTTAATGAATTTTAGATGCCACGTTGTTGATTAGAACAAGTAATTAAGAATTGAAGTTGAGATTGTTTAGTTCTAAGCAAGATGAATATGTGATGATTGGAAGCTTTGAAAAGCGAATTAAGAGCAATTTGAGGATGTGGGAATCATTGATAATGTTAGAATGCAGTCTAGGAGTGAATTGGAATTAGAAGAATCTAGTTTTAATGCACATGTAACCACTAGTCTTATACAAGAATTCACGAGTCGCAAAAGTTGTACTATTCTTTTATATGTATTAGTGCTATTTAATTGTGTACATATTTATCAATATGTCAGAATAAGAATAAGTAGACAAATGGACGCAACAGTGATCAGAATAAGGAAAAGAATGCGTCGAATAACGATGGTTCGATTTTGAAACATAATGTACCTGTTACTATAATGGATCAAGTTGCTGGTACAAAGCAAAAGAGTTTTGGGGCCACTTTGAATGCGGATAAAAGTGTTACTGTGATGGCTTTGTTTCCCAGCAAATCAGAAGTACTAGGTATGCAAACTAACTTGGAAAACAAGGTTTTTCCTAGTCAAATGGATGTCCCATTGAAAGATGAGGATGATGGTTCACTGAAATTGGTCGAGGCTCCAGTCGAGTGTTATAGGGTATCTGATGCAGATTTTACTGACCAGATTTTAATATTTATAATGTCTCGTTATACCTATGGTTCACCTAATGCACTAACAGGCGGTGTACCCGATCGTGTGTAGTGTAGTATTCGATAACCAAGTCGCCCCAAGAGCTATGTGCTAATTCTAATTAAGTCTAGGTGTCACATATTTTAAGGTTGAATTGATTAATTAACTACTAAAGCAAGAAAATAAAAGAAAGCGAATAAAGGCAAAGGTATGATCAATAGAGAGAGTGTGCTAACCTAGTTACTCATCCTATCATGTTAAGTTCACGCTTAATTAATTCTAATTGCTTCAAGTGGGGTAAAAGTAGCTAGGATGATTTGGTCGGCTTCGTCCTAACCTATCAAGAAAGGTTTCCACCGGAGATCAAGCTACTACCCTTGAAAGTCCAAAGGTTTTTAGTCCCTTAAGCCAAGTCATTAAGTTTCGCTACATGCAAGATTCATAACAATGAGTGCCCGGCGCTAGCATCTTAAACACTCATCCCTAACTTCTAAGTTCATCCAAACGGTAGGTGATTTGTTGGTCAATCGCATGCGAAGAAGGGTCATCGCTTAGTCAATTTCACCTTTCCCACTCACCTACCTACTTAGGATCCGTTGGTCATATCTCCTAAGTAACTAGACACTACCGCCATTCAAAACTACCGAAACAAGAGTAGCTACCAACAAACTATGCATGCATACACTAGAGACAATTATACAGAAGCAATGTAAACGTAAACAAAACAATTAAGGAATCATAACGAGGCTAGCACCATAGGTGCTTAGCCGCTCATATTAACTGAAACAATCGATTAAATCTAACATATTGAAATACATTAATTGAAAGTAAAAGAAATGATAAATTGCTAATGCTTATCGTTAGGGAGTGATTTCTTCTTCGGAGATGGCTCCGTATGCTCCTCGAGATCTGCCTTCAGCCTCCTACCCATGTTCTCTACTTTTGTGTGTGGAGTGAATGATGAGAAATGCAGAATTTTGGGCGGTAGTTATAGGCCAAATCTGAGCTTTCCGGGAAATTGACACTTAATATTCACTATTTGAGAAATCATCAGGACTGATTCCCAAACCATCTTCTTCTTCAAAGTTGACAAACACATCAAAATCTTTCCCCGAAGCTATCTCACCAAGATTTGAAGGAGTCTTCGGGGGATCACTAAGAAACTCTTCCAATGCATCACCAAAATCACCTATAGGGTCAATCGCGCAAACCTTTTGAGGGATGGATATAAGTTCATTAGGTTTGAACGTAGCAACTTCCCCATTAGCTACAAGAGTCAGTTACGAGCAAAGACATCTAATTTTTCATGGGCAGTAGCGAGCATAGGTCTTCCTAAAATGATAGGTATCTTGTTGTCTTCGGGAATATCTAGAATAACGAAATCCACCGGGAAGAGGAACTTTTTGATTTTTACCAATACATTTTCAACGATTCCCAAGGGTGATTGCATGGATCGATCGGCCATTTCTATTTTCATTTTTGTTGGTTTAAGATCTCCGATACCCATACTCAGGAACATTGAACGAGGCATTATGCTTATGCTCGCTCCAAGATCAGCAAGGGTGTTACACATGTTAAGACTCCCGATCAAGCAAGGGAGAGTGAAACAACCGGGATCTTTTTCCTTTTGCGGCAGTTCATTTCTTAGAACTGGAACATCTCTCGTTTAGTTGAATTGTCTCATCGAGATCGTTATTTAATTCCTGCAAAACATTGTTAGGGTGAGTCTTAATGGAATTAACTAGAGGGATGTTTACTGGGAGAGCTCCAATATCAAGGAGTAAGAGTTTCTCCTTGCTAATTCTTCGTTTGACCTTCTCCGAGAAGGTAGTTGGCTCTTCAGAATTTGTTTCAACCGTATTGACAACTTCTTAATCCCGTGCAACAAGGTAATCCGTGATGGCTTTCAAGCATAAGTTCACATTCTTTTCCAAACCCTTTATCCGATCTTCATGAATCTTAAGAGAAGACACCGTGTTTTCTACGAATTTTCTCATCATTTTTTCAATCCTCTCGTCACGTTCCCTCGATTCCTCAATGTGTTCAAGAATCATCTTTTCCAAGCTGTTTTCCATCTTGGCCCCAAATACACTCTTTACTTTTTCTACCTTACAAGCTTCACTTTCGCTGCCCCTTTCTAGTTTTCGCTTTTCTAAAATTGCACCGTAATCATATTCTTTCTTGGTTAATGTTTTCATCACCTTATGATCGAAATTATCTTTTGGTCCATACCTTGTCTCCATATGCCATTTATAGCAATGTTCAGATATCCGTCGAATACACTCCAAAGCTTGGTCGGAGCCATGCTTGGAATAGGTCTAGGAGAATCGAGTAGTTCACGGGTCTCTACATTAATTCCCCTGTAGAAGACATAGACAATTTGGTGCTTGTTAAGATCATGAGTAGTGTAGCGATAAAGTCGTTCATTGTATCTTTCCCATGCTTGATACAATGTTTCTTCACTTTTTTGAACAAACTGATGGATTTTGCTGAGCGAAGTTTAGCCATCTTTGAAGGAGGGCAAAACTGTTGAACGAATTCTCTTCTTAATTGGTCACATGTTTCCTTGCATTCGGCAGGGAGTCTATTATACCATCTTTTTGCAGTCCCTGTAAGAGTCATATGAAAAATTCTTGCCGTAACGGAATAGCTAGGGATATTCCAGGCACTAAAAAGGGATGACAAGTAAAGCACTTCTTTAATATGATTTTGCACATCCTCATTCTCGTCTCCCGAAAACTGCAGCTCGTGTAATTCCCAGATAAATTGGTCCGAAATGGAGAATTTTTCCATACTAGAGTCTTGTGTGAAGGCTCTTTTAAAGTTCGCATTGGGTTGCTCCATATAATGATCCATGGTTATTCCCTCAATATTAACTTTATCAATTACTTCAGGTTCTGCATCAGATTGGTCAGATTCGTAAAATGAGAAAATATTATGAATAAGAATTGGTGAATAAACTTTTTGCATTCGAAATTGTTTTTCCGGATCGTCGAACGGGGTAGCCAAAAATGGCTTGGAGCTTCTGGTCTTGAATCCTGACATTATGAAAAAGAAAGAAAATTAAAAATAGACTTAATAAAAACCCTAATATAACTCCCCGGCAGTGGCGCCAAAAACTTGATGCAAGTTTTACTGACCAGGTTTTAATATTTATAATGTCTCGTGGTCTACCCTAATGCACTAACGGGCAGTGTATCCGATCGTGTGTAGTGTAGTATTCGGTAAAACCGAGGTCGTCCCAAGAGCTATGTGAGCGGATTCTAATTAAGTCTAGGTGTCACATATTTTAAGGTTGAATTGATTAATTAACTACTAAAGCAAGAAAATAAAAGAAAGCGAATAAAGGCAAAGGGTGTGATCAATAGGGAGAAGTGTGCTAACCTAGTTACTCATCCTATCATTTTAAGTTCACCTTTAATTACTTCCAATTGCTTCAAAGGGGATAAAAGTCGCTAGGACAACATTTGGTCGGCCGTCCTAACCTATCGCAAAGGTTTCCACCGGAGATCAAGCTACTACCCTTGAAAGTCCAGTTGTTTTTAGTCCCCTAAGCCAAGTTATTAAGTTTCGCTACATGTAAGATTCATAACAATGGGTTCTCGGGCGCTAGCATCTTAAACACTCATCCCTAACTTCTTAAGTTCATCCAAACGGTAGGTGATCAGTTGGTCAAATCGCACAAGCAAAGAAGGGTCGTCAGTTGGTCAATTCTTACCCTTCCCACTCAGTCTACCTACTTAGGGTCAGTTGGTCATATCTCCTAAGTAACTAGCCACTACCGCCATTCAAAACTACAGAAACAAGGGTAGCTACCAACAAACTATGCATGCATACACTAGAAACAATTATACGGAAGCAATGTAAACATAAACAAAACAATTAAGGAATCATAACTAGGCTAGCACCAGAGGTGCTTAGCCTGCTCATATTAACTGAAACAATCGATTCAATGTTTAACATATTGAAATACGTGAATTGAAAGTAAAAGAAATGATAAATGGCTAATGCTTATTGTTAGGGAGTGATTTCTTCCTTGGAGATGGCTCCGTATGCTCCTCGAGATCTGCCTTCAGCCTCCTACCCACGTTCTCTGCTTTTGTGTGTGGAGTGAATGATGAGAAATGCAAAATTTTGGGCGGTATTTATAGGCGAGATCTTGTTACAACAGAACTTAAGTTGAGAGTTACGCCGTAACATCCATTTCTTCGTATTTTGCTCGAAAAGTCGGTTACGGGTAACATCGGGAATGAGTTACGCCTTATCTTCAATAAATCATGGTTACGCCAGATTTGTGGAACGAGTTACGGCGTAGCTTTCAGCGCGCGGAACATCATTTGACCTAATTAGTTACGGCGTAATCCTAGGAGGAGTTACGCCGTAATCTTCGCTTAGTTGGTTTTCCGAGCCACGCCTGCTTACGGCGTAATGTGAGAGAAGAGTTATGCCGTAATTGCTTCAAAATAGGCATACTATCATATATCTTCAATAAACTCTCCAAATCCGCGTCTCATTAGCTCTAATGCTCGTAATTTACCTGAAAGTGAAATGTAGAGGAAAACAAGCGTAAATCCATATAAATGATATAAAATACGAGCATTATCGGGGGAAATTGACACTTAATATTTAGGACTATTTGATGTTATCAGTATCTATCTGATAAGATTCGTAACATTGAAAAACAAATGTTGGAAGCTAAACTAGTGCTATTGAGAAACAATAGGAAGCCATTGAACACGGGAGGTGATAAGTTGAGTAATGCTGAATCTAGTTTTAAAGGTGAACCAAATAATAAAATTGTCAACTTCCGTACATTAATAGCCCTCGCTTGTAATGGAGCTGATGTATTTATTCCCATAAAATCAGTCCTAGAGGTCAAGGAACGTTTCGAGAATTATGTATATGGGTTTTTTCTGTGTAAGAGAGTTGCTTATCCAGTGGTTGAAAACTATGTTAAGAACGCGAGGAGTAGTTTTGGGCTTTTTTGTACAATGATAAATGAGAAAGGCATTTTTTTCTTTAAATTCAACTCAATCATGGGTTTGGAAACAATGCTTGAAAGTGGACCATAGTTGATTCGTAATGTGCCATTGATTCTTCGTAAATGGTCTCCTATGGCAATTGTGTCTAAGGAAGATTTAAAGATTGTTCTAGTTCGGTTGATACTTCATGTGATAACTCGTAATTCCCTCGATGCATTGTAAATGGAGAAACAACAATTAGAGCGATCGTTCCATCTAATTTGAGATATAATACATATTTATAGTTGTTTTTATCAGAAATAATGTTATGAGAACGTTGGCGTAATTTCCGAGTCACGAATCCTTCACTTGCTAGTCAAAATAAGTCTCGAACCTAATATATCAAAAGTTTGTGAAAGTTTCATAATAGGTCCATGTGGAAGTTGCACCGCCGCCCCTATACTTTCTATTGTACATGTTAGGTCCCTCCTGGGACTATATATACCCATTCACTCTCACCCTTCTCTCATTTCACACTTCTCTTTATCTCTCTATAAAAACACACACAAACAGACTTTCTCTCTCTCTCTCTCTATATATATATATATATATATATATATATATATATATATATATATATATATATATATATATATATATATATATATATATATATATATATATATATATATATATATATATATATATATATATATGATATTATCCGGGTCCATTTTCCGAACTTTTCGACCACCATATTTACACCACCCCTCCTAGATGATAGATCGGGTCCTTGAGACCCCGTTTATGCATCATACGCACCCTTAGATCTAAGATATTAGATCCGGATTTTTAGGGTTTCTAAGGTTAACGTCTTCAAGGGTTATTGGTTTGTTGGTTATGAGTTGTACTCATACGAGACACCAACAACGCGCCTCCTCAGCCCTCGTTCATCTCTTTCTCTCTCGGTAAAAGCAAACCCTCATTTGATATTGTTCATATTTTCTATTTTTAAACAGGTTGCTATATTAAGTCGTTAATGTCTTTGTTTTCGTGGAAGTAATTACTAAACGAGTTTAAGAAATTATTGTTAAAACGGATAAAACAACTTGGTATATTATCGTGTGGTAAGAAAGTTGTTAGGTCGTGGTGTTGCCTAATCGTTTGATATCGGGTCAATACGATACGTTTCGGGTCAATATGGTTTAAGCTATAAATTGACATTCTTAGTGGTTTGTTTGGTGTTTCTGTTTTGGTACTCAGTTGGTAAAACGAGACCCCATAGGTACTCGTTTGTGTTGATGATTCTTTGTCATGGTAATGTTTTGGTTCTTGGGTTATTTAGTCTCAATCGAATGGTATTGAAAGAGTAGTAAAAAGGGTTTGTTTTGATTGATATGGTTATTTTAGTCCCGAGTTGACTCAGTGAGTCGAGTGAACTTAATGAGTCGGGTCGGGTCTAATGACCCACGTTGTGATAGTTTGGAACAGTGGGGTATGAGTCGATTTGGGTTGTGTTTGTTATCACCATGTTAGTCACACTAGGGTGTGTTTGATTGGGTAAATTATTGTCGGGTCACAATGTGCTAATTAGACTTTGTATGAGTCAAATGGTTACGGGTTCATTTCAAAGACACGATAATAGTATATAAGTCATAATTGGTTATTAAAATGAATTAACGATTACTAATGAAATGTTTAAATAATATAAGTCAACGGGTATACTTTTAATACGTCAAATTAAATTATATTAAATATATAAGTAATTGTGGTAATGGAGTTAACTTGATATAGTTATATATATATACGTAACGACTCGATTAGGTAATGAATCAAATATACGACGATACCGAATAAGAACTATTGGGATAAACGATGTTGAACGTGAGTTAACAATGAACTAGATACTTGTAAAACGGAGTGGTAAACATTAAGACGAGATATGTGGTTAATTAATATCAAACATTACGTATACGTTATAAGGATCAACTACGTTTTATAAATTTGGAATAGCAATTGATAACAAGTTATATTAATTAATAAGTTAGACCTTATTAAACGTTTTGGCTTAAACGAGTATAATATATTAGACTCGGAAATGAGTTTAATATATTTGTTTCGCGATATGCCTAAGTATTCCATTTTCATATCTTAACTAATAACGAGATAATTAACTATACAATATCATCGGATACGGTTTTGGTTATTATAAACCCTTATTAACTACGATAATAACTCGTGTTATAAATACAAGTTAACTTTTATAAATTGTCGGAAAAGGTTATTTTGATAAGGCTATTTATTAAAGTCATAATGGTTTTGGGAACGTTGAATAAACGAACGCATCGTTTATAATACACTACTTAGTATACTTTATATGAAATACTTTCTTACAAACTCGTCTAAGTACGAGTAACGATTGTGAAACCTTCATTAATCAAGCGATAAATGGAAACTATTCTTTTATTATAAACATGTACATTTGGGATTATGGGGAAACTACCGAAGATTAACCTATTTATATTACATAAATAGTTGTCGTCATTTCTTAGTCTTTGACTAGCTTGAGTATTGTCGGTATTTTATAACCTTGTCAATGTCTTTTCCTTTTGGCGTGCCTTCTAATTAGTATGTCTCGACTATATCGACGTCTTCTTCTCTTTCGCGTGAGTTGTACGTCACGTCAATGTTTCTTACAACCACACGAAACGTTAAAACTAAAACTTTTGAGATATTGATAATGGACTTTTGAAAGTAATGATAAGAATAATCCACGAAAACTACGACATATTACTTTCTATCGACTTCTTTATCGTATGAGCCGTATTTTAAGATAATCGTATACGCATTAGGTTGCGTCACTTCTATTCTATCGTACTCATCATACATTAATCTGTATTCCGTGGAGATTAGTTTTAGATGTCAGTCGTGCTAATTGTGAATAGTGCATTTTTGTGGCTAACTTGAGTTTCATAACCCCTCTTTTCAAAGGTTTTCATAACTATTTTGGGGGAGAATACATGCTGCTTTTAACGAACCATAACTGGATATGTGAACATTATTTGGGAATGACTGTTTTGTGGTATATTTGATTTGGTGATTTAATGTTTTACGCGTTTATGTGAATACAAACTATTTCTTACAAAGGTTAGACATGCGACATTTGTTGACTTAGACTAGGGTAGCATTCTTATGCTATAACGCGATGCCTAGCTAAGAAAATACCGACCTAGACAAGGGTAGCTTGTGTTCTAGGCCTTGCTACGACTGTGCTGGCTAGAGTCACTTGGGGGCCTCCTGAGATCTCGATTGTGTTGATTGGTTATTGATTGAATTAATTGTTGATTGGAATGTTTATTATATATATGCCTTAGTCACACATAGCAATTAAACTCTATCAGGTCCACTATTACTTTTGTAAGTAAACTCTATGAACTCACCAGCGTAAGCTGACCCGTTTTAGCATGTGTTCTCAGATTTAAGGCGATAGCTCACTATTGGAAGACGCTTGGCAAGGGGCATGGTCATAGGCGACTCTGATGAATAATCGGGACCGCTTTAATTATCTTTTGGGCCTATTTCCATAATAATTTCACATAATGAAAACTTAACGTTTTCAATAATGTATTTTATTCTAAATAACTGGAATAAAAACCATTCTTTGTACCTTATGTTGTGATACCATGATAGTAGCACCCAAAGGTTTGTATGCTTCCGCTGGACCATATTTTCAGGGTGTTACACTTCATGATATTCCTATCACGACATTCACGAAGGAAGGATTGAGTGCTATTGCTTCTAAACTTGGCAACCTTTTAATGTTAGATGCATATACAACCTCTACGTGCTTGGAATCATGGGGTCGTCTAGTTTCACGAGAAAGACACTCTTGTGTGGCGGTGCCTAAAACTGAAGGTGATGGATTTATCTTGCTTTCAATTCGCGTTGAGTACGAGTGGCAACCAACTAGATGTCCAACGTGCATGGTATTTGGCCATTCTTTGGACCAATATCCAAAGAGCTCTAAAGTGGTTCCTACTAAGACCATGAATCGGGTTGAGATCCAAGCTGATGGTTTCCAAAGAATTAAGAAGATGAACTAAAGCAATATTGGAAATGGTGGCAAGAAACAAGGTGGAGGTAATTATGGTTTTAATACCAATTCTAAATTTGTTTACATGTCTGTCTCGAAAATGTCATCACCAAGTGAGCATATGGAAGCAAGTAAGTCGAATACTATTGATAACGGGACGACTAAAACTCATAATCCGATTTTAATTCTTGAAATGGAGGGTAACAATTCTGCTAAGACTCAAGGGACGGATTCTTCTCCTAATAAGGGTGCAACAAATCAAGCGTCTACATGTACATCTAACTTGGCATCTAGAACTAAAGGTACGAACACGGATCTTGATGATCGTGTTGATGAGGATAGTGGAAGTGCCGTGGAACATGTTTATGACGAAACAAGGAGTTTCATGGATCCTAATAGCAGAAGAGGCATTTGAAGTAAGATTTTATATGAGCGTTGGAAAGTGGATAACGAGTATGATTCATATGATGATGATGTGTACGATGATTTAACGGAAGATCAATGTGCATTCTGCGATACTCTTGATATAAGTCTTCGTGGTCATAATAGACGTTAGATTATATTTGTTTATGTGTTGAGTCAAATGTAGTCTAGTGGTTAGTTTGTTTCCCCTTCTAATAGGAGGTAGTAGTGTCTTTGTTATGTAAGTTTTACCGCCTATGTAATGGGCTGAGATATGGGACACACTCACATCCTATGCATTTAATTTTTTAGAGTAATATATTCACTGGGTGTAAAAACCTGTAACCAAAAAAAAGGTCATAGGACACCCCCGAGCCCCACAAGTTTTTAAATTTCTTTCATTTATTCAAATAAAGCACATTCAAGTATTTTTTATTATCATTATTTTTTTTTGAAAAGCTAAGATTTTATTAAAACGACTCCAAGAAGGAAACTGAGAAAAGAGTTACATCAATGGGCAAAGAAAACAAGAAACCAAGAAAAGGCCAAACAAGCGGCAAACGAAACCCAAACCGAACTCAAGCACTAGAAAGCTAGACCAAATTTAAAAGAGAATTAGGACATTATATCTAAAGATTCTAGTTGCACAGGAGAGATTTTTTCAACGGCCAATATCCACGACTTTGCTAATCTTTAAATAGAAGGGAAGACTCCCTATTCAAACACTTTTTCACGCGAGTCAATCGGGGGATGAACAACCTTGTTTTTCCACTTTCAAATCACCCAAACACCACAATTAAAACACCATGAATGATCTTGTTGAGCTCGGAACAACCATTTTTGTAAAGGAGCCAAGACTAATATCTTTAGACGGGAACACGACCGGCGTGGGGAGCCACCACCAACTCCACACTTTTCTCCATATGGGGATACCACGGGGACACTTTAAGATGAAATGGTCCAAAACTTCCTCATCAATTTCCCAGAAAGGACAACTAACAAATGATAAGACAATTCATTTAGAAGCAAGGCTAGATCTAGAAGGCAACCCATGTTTGCAAACGAACCAAGACTAATATATATCTTTAATGGAGAAAGAGGGGAACACATAAAAGATACAAAAAATAGTACATAAAAATAGAAAAAAATGAAAGTACGTGAAGTAAACTAGTTTTTTGGATAATATTTTGATTGAATTTCATGTTTGGCCTCCTCAATAATAGCCTTTTCTATCGGATCCATCCCCTCGGTGGTGACCACATGCATCTTCATGTCCTCGTTCCTTGTTTGAGCATTGATTAGTTGCACCCTCGCCTTAGCCTCGTTTCTTATTTCTCCCATCTTTGTCTCACGTTATAAAGCGAGTTGTTGTTGGAACATTTCTTGAACCCTTTCTTGTGAAGAAGAAGTGGCCGATGAGTTTGAAGATCATTGGCTTTTTAACTTTCGTTCTTTGCTGAGTGGATGCGCAAAACATCATATCCAAATAGCTCGGGTTCTTCTCCGGTTGGCCATCCTCGGATTCTTCTTACATGTTGCGCATCGGGATTCAACCATGTATGTTTGTCTTTCAAAAATTCATAGCTTTATTGTGAGGAAAAGTCTTCCCTTCGTTGACATGATACAAGGGTTCAACACACGTCTTCAAATCTTCATAATTTTCACCAATAAGCCTCACGGTTTGGTTGGCAATCGTGTTATACTTTTCGACTTCTTAGTTCACGGAGTACACTTTTCGGTCAACATGTATTTCAATTGTGTTATGTAGCCCTTTTTCTCCGCTTGGTCATTGTACTCTGCAAGAATTTTGTACCAAAACGTCTATTCTATTTGGTCGGTTTCCGTGTTCGGATCCTCAAATACATGTAACTAACAAGCCGATAAAATTAACACTTCGGTTTGACTTCATGGCGTACGAGTTATGCCGATTTCTTTTCTAATTCATCTGTTGTAAAAATCAGCCCATGCGACCGATTAATCCCCGCATAATCGTTGATCGCTCACTAAGCGCCTTGATTTATCATAATCGGCCTATTTAATCAGTTTGGTCAAAAATCGCTCAACAAACCGATTAATTGGACAAAATCGGTCTAATCGGATTAATCGGACAAAATCACTTAAAATTTGGTCAACAAAATCGCTTAAGAATCGGTCAACAAACCGACTAATCGGTCAAAGATCGCTTTAAAATAGTCAACAAACTGAGTAATATCTATGTTTGACTTTGAACTTTGAAGAATTATGTATTATGTTTATATTTGAACACTTGAAATATTTGAACTTTGATGCACTATGCTTATCTCATACATATAATATAATATCTAAAATTACAATTTTATTCATAAAAGTTCCAATCCGATTAATCCCCGCCTAATCGATTAATCGCTAGGCCCTACCGCATCGCCTTCACTAGCGCCTAGGCTTTTGTTTTCCTTTGCCTTGTTTCTTAATTATTTATTGGGGTTGTAAGGATTGTTGTTTGGTTTGTTGGGAAAATAGGGGTTGGTGTAGTTATTGGGTTTGTTGGTATTGTTGTTGAGAAATTCGAGTTATGTTCGAGTTGTTGTTGAAGATGAAATTGAGCGAATAGTTGAAGTTGCTCGGGTGTAGCAAATGGGTTAAAATTCGTAAACTGGTATGGGATTTGGTATGACGTACCAAATGATAGAAGTTGGTTGGCATTTGAGGTAATGGAATTGCGGAGATGGTGTCTTTGGATTAGAAGAAGATGAGCGATTTGGCCTTTTATTTTGCTGGTTGGAGAGCATCTAATTGATCAATGAAGATTAACCGGGATTCATTTTTGTGAGTTAGAGATAGCAATAAATAAGAGTATTAATAGAAGATATAAAAGGTATTTATAGGATTTTTAGAGGGTAAAAAAAGTGAGTTAGAGACCGCCTCACACATCTCTCCCCTCCTAACGTCTATCTCACTTTTATTTTCTTTTTTTTTAATATACACCCATATTCAACCACTGAAAAAAGAAAAAAAAAGCCCAATGCATGGCTGGTGTATTTAACGACGAGCTTTATAACATAATGACGGTATCAGCTGGTGCCACAGGGTCGCACCACAGGGCAATAATGCATCCTATGACCATACCGTGTCCTCTAATTCATAGTATTAAGAACATCTTTTCTTTTTCTACTCTTCATAATATAAATTTGATTATCGATGTACTTTTTCATCTGACTGAGAATTGTATGTTTATTTATTGGTTATCATGTTTATGTTAGGCTACTTTGGTTCCGAGGATCCAAGTAATGGAAATAGTGATGTCGATGTAATAGTAAAACAGGTTTCTCTCGAAGCTCTGTAAAGGTGATATTCCAATTTTGCTTCTAATAAGCTAAGAGCATCAACAATGCAAAAAGTTTTTAATAATTTTTGATTTAACGTTTAAATGCATATCACATTTAATGAAGAAGATTTTGAGGAAAAACTTTAAGTTTATCAAGTCTTTTCTAAATTTTTAAAAAAAAGATTTCAATGCAATGCAAAAAACTCTTTTTAAAAGACTTTTTAAAATAGTAAAAAGCTTAGTATTTTAACAAACCCAACGTAAGTTGTCTTATACAGTTACAACAAAACTTTAAAAGATTTTGCTTGATTTCATACCTAAGATATATATATAAATTTAAAGGACCGTTAATGTAAATTTCAAATACTTGTTTATTTATTTATTTTATTTTTTTAAAAGGCAATGTATATAACGGAAAATTTCTAAATATATAAGTGTACTTATTTATTTTATACCATTAACGTATATTGCTAAATATTCAGATTTGTAATGTTTATAGTTTAACGAATAAATACAACTAAACATGAATTTGATCCACTTGACACAATGGGAGCAAAAGCTTTTAGTTCATTTCTTCAGATTGGTCGCATTTACTATTTTAGAGATCGATAATGCTTTTTCATCTTCTTCTTCCTATTGAAGAATTGATTTAAAGTAGACATGCATGATTGATAAATAATTTACCTGCTTTATTACATGGGACCTTTTATCAAATCATGCTTGCCAGTATGCCACCTTCTCTTATGTCTGATGTGAATTTTTATTTAACTTTGTCTCTTGTTAAACAAGATGTCTTCAGTTCAGTGGGGTAATCGCACATGGTCATCGTTTGTAAGGACACCTTTGATTTAGTATATCCATTAGTATTTTTACATGACTAAGTATATTTATACATGCCTAACTTAAATTTTATAGCCTTTGTAAATATTATATGAGGGAGCCTCCTATTTAGTATCTATTCATTAATATTTATAATGTCTAAGTATATTATGTTTCGAATTTTCATAATAGTTATTATTTTAGTGATTTAAGGGGCTTCATTCGTAGTTTGTACTGGGCCACCCAAATCAATGAGGCGACCCTGGTTGTCTTGTCATAATTGTAAATTAAAGACTTGTTGGGTTAATATACAAGTATGTTACTTGTTAGTGCAAATATTGCGATATTTAATCTATACAGTCTCGTTTGTTTTGATTGATGACAAACATGTAACTTGTAATACATAACGTAAAATGTTCAAGTTACTCGTAATCATATTTTATCTCAACATACATTCAACATCTCTCGATGTCTCAAGTCCTTGTATGCTACAACACAGGTTCGTACATGTTTGTAATGTGGCATTATGATCAAACCCCTTAACAAACCATTTAGAATGTTTAAAATACTTTTAGAGTCTTTAAGTACTTTATAGGTTTATCATTCTATTTCGAACCTTACTTTACATTTTGCATTTACAAGTATTTTATATAGATACATCTTTCGTAAAATGTCTACTAACAAATATATACTTTTATTTTAACAAGTAAACTAATTATAACTTTCATACAAGCACAAGAGTTTACTTACACTTGACAAAATACATTTTATTTTGACAAGCACTTAATTAGACATTTTATTTACAAAAAGTAACTAGACATTCCATTAACTAGTTACATTTTTAATTAACTTTCATGAAACAAAAAAGAAAAAATAAAATAATCTTATTACCTCATGCATAGTGTCATTTAAATATGGAAAGATCACAAAAGATATCTTGAAAAGATTGTGTATAAGATTTTAGAAAGATTTGATAAAGATTTTTTTAGATTTTCTGAGGGACACGGAACCAAAAATTATAAAGGGCGGAACCCTATTTTTGGTTCCGTGTGATCCGTGGGTTGCTGAGCCAAAATGGCTATAAATAGCAGCCCATTGTTCACTCATTTCTTCATCACTAGAACATATATTCTCTCTACCCTTTTTCATACATTTAGATCCGTAGATAACAATATAATAATATACATTAATCACCCTCAACATCACATGATCATAATGTTTCTAACATTCACTTTTGTTGTAAGCATATTTTACATCGTGATCCACCAAAGATAGCTTGGAGATCTTGTTATCCTCATCCACCAAAGCATATCAACATATGAAGATTCAAGGGCACTTGTCATCCTCATTGATTGAAGACTTCTTATTCAAGAGGATCATTTAGATTACGCATTTATATCTATTAGATATTTATGTCTTGGATCATCACTGTACATTTGTAACACTCATTCCATTTCACAAGGGTTATAGGTTTGGTGTACTTTAGTTGTAAAACACAAAGTTGGTCGGTTTGTTATGTTGGGCCTTAAAACATAACGGGAGTGGTTGTACCGGAGAAAGAACTCGACATCTAGCTTAGTGTCAGAAATATTGTATAGGCGACGCCAAGTTGGCTCTACCTCGAACTAGAACCCGGTATTTAGCTTTGTATCGAAAAAAGTGTATGCAACGTTTGTAAGGTTTTCTCCGTCGATAAGAGAGCTTATTGATTTAGTGAAGTAACTCTCGAGTTGGGTACTTGGGGAGTGGATTAGGGTGGAGAGGAGCTCCGTGACCGAACCACTATAAATCATCATGTCCGGTTTGCACTTTTTTTTACTTACTGCTTTACTTTTATACTTGCACTAGATTATTGCTTGCGTTGTGACTTTTTTTTAATTGACATTTTTCATATTACAACAAGCTTGATCGGATATTTGATACAACAAATGAATTAAGATTTGAAAACGGTAACGTATTCACCCCCCCACGTTTTCACAGTTACTAAATTTTGCAAATATGTTCGTCTAAGTTATTAAACATTTTTTGTTTCACTTGGGTTACTGAACTTTTTAAAACCGGCTAAAATGTTACTAAACGATTATTTATCGGCTATGACCGGTTATCTTAAGGAGGTGGGACCTTTGTTGCTTAAATAAACATAAATAATTATATAAACTATTTAAATTGTTAATTAAAAACTAAAAGTACTTCACCTACCCATCACTTCTCATGGTGGACCGTCACCTTTCCTGAAAACATACTGCATCCCTTCTCCTTAAATCACATAACACCTAACCCCACCATATTAGGCCACCTAAACCAACCGATGTTGATGCGTAAGATTGGTGCTTTATGTTTTTCAAACACATTTTTGTTTTTGATATCATATTGGACAATGCTATTTGATTTTAATGATTTAGATGTGTTTAAACTTTAAGTTTTGCAGCTTCAAAAATAACTTTCTTGTCTTTTTGAAGATTGAAATAATAGACCAAAGATTGAGACTAAGTTGTACGATGGTATCAAAACAATCAACTATAACCTCAAACAAGTACTTTATTCAATATAAATCCCAATTAGTCGGCACAAATTACCAACTAAAAAATACATAACGATTACAAGATCAGATTATTATCAAAGAGATAATAATCAAACAATTACAAGAGAAACAAGCAAATCAGAATAATCTATATGAATAACAGATGTGAGAGAAGGTTGTTGAGAGAGAGATAGAGAGAGTAAGCTTTGAAGAATGAGAATGATGATATCAAAAGTTATCAACCCTAATCCTGGTTAATGGATTGTATAGCACAATATGTTTCATTCTATGTCCTTGTAAAATCAATGTCTTGACACTTCAAATCATAACTTCACATCAGCTTGTATACGATAACATTTGTCCATATTTAGCCCTGAAATTTATTCCTTCAAAATAAGAAAAACACTAGAACAAAGAATAAGCACTAGATATAATAAGTAGTTTAGTGTCAGATTACAAGCTTATTTTGAACATTCCCATTTAATCGGACAACAAAACATATCAAACATTTTTAGTTTTTCACAAAGTACTTTATGTTGATATACATGAAGATGTTTAGTTAAAAAGTTTGCAATTTAATTTGAGGAACAAATTTTCTTTGTACTCAGAACACCTTTTGCCATTTTCTCTCTGATCAAATGTACATCATTCTCAAAATGTTTAGACCTTTCATGAAAATCTGGAATTACATTAAGTTGTAATGCAGATTTATTATCACGAAACAAATCAACAGGAATAGTCACTTTAACTTTAAGGTCATGTAAAATTTTTTGGATCCAAATAATCTCACAAACAGTAGAGGACGTAGCTCTGTATTCAGATTCAATAGAGGATTTAGATAAAGCATTTTTTCATACTTTTCCAAGAAATTAAATAGTTGTTAAATAAAACACAATATCTTTTTTTTTGTAACCGTGATTTCCGACCTTTTGGCCGACTAATCCACGGGGTTTGAACCCACCGCCACACAGTATCCAGTGACAAAATTCCTGGTTTTAAACACTTAGCCCAATATGCATCACAAAACCCTTGCAGATTGTTATCACAATTTGTATATGCATATTTGATACCTTTACCTGGAGCATTTTTAAGATACCTCAGAAAATTTAAAGCACAATTCAAATGAGACTTAAGACAAGAGTGCATATATTGTGCAAGATAATGAACTGAGTATGAAATGGTCGGTCTAGTATGAGTAAGGTATATCAGTTTACCAAGAAGTTTTTGATAACTAGTAATATTATCAAGTAGGATCAATAGTAGTAGGAAGATAGGACAACCCATAATTTAATTCCATAGGAGTAGAAATAGGTTTACACCCTAATAGACCATATTCTTTAAGAAACTCAATACAATATTTCCTTTAAGAGAATATCATTTTCAGTTTTAAGAACTTCAATTCCAAGAAAATACTTAAGATTCTCCAAATCTTAAACTTAGATTTCAAAAAAAATTGAACTGGATTAATTTTATTAATATAGTTACCAGTAAGAACAATATCATCAACATAGACAAGAAGAGCAATGAACTTGCCATTTTTAGACTTAGTAAACAAAAAATGATCATTAGCAGACTGAACAAAACTATGTTCTTTGAGAACACTAAGAAGTTTCTCATTCTATTTTCTGGGAGTTGTTAAAGTCTATAAAGAGACTTGTTAAGTTTACATACTTTGTTTTTGTCTTTATCATCAGAAAAACCTTGAGGAATAGTCAAATAGATATCCTCATCTAAATCACCATAGAGAAAGACATTATTTACGTCAAGCTGGAAAAGAGGCCACTTATTTTTAACAGATAATGCAATAAGCAATCTAACAATATACATTTTCACAACAGGAGAAAATGTTTCATTAAAATCTATGCCTTCTATTTGGTTAAAGCCTTTGGCTACTAATCATGCCTTGTATCTTTCAATTTCTCCATTAACTTTATATTTAATCTTAAAACTCCATTTATAGCCAATGAGTTTTCTATTAGCATGAAAATCAGTAGTATCCCAAGAATGATTTCTATTTAAAGCTTCAATTTCAGAATTCATAGCATTAATCTAATTTCAAGAATAACATCTTCATAACAAGTAGGTACAACACTTTTATTAAGACTAGAAGCAAAACATAAATTATTAGAACTCAGTTTAGAATAATTCACAACTCTTTCAACACCATATTTAACTTTTCCTTCAATTATAAAATCATTTAAACTTTTAGGCAATTTGGTAGGTCTGGAAGACCTGCTTGTAGTGTTAACTGGCAAGTCATCTCTTTCAGAGTTTAAATCTAAAATATCATCAAAATCACCAACATAGTTCCATGAGAAACATTGCACTTAGGGTGTGTATTTTCATTTATGGAAGTTGCATCAAAGTTTTCATCATTCTCATGTTGAGAATTCAACTCTGAGCCATCATCATAAGAAGACACTCTCCTTTCATCATTGGGTCTTTTAGGATTTTCAGTGTCTTTTATTTATTTTTATTTTTTATTATGATTTAAATCTTTTATTGTTCCAGTTTCAAACACTTGATCTTTAAAATTATTTTTTATTTAAAAAGGAAAAACAATTTTATAAAATTTAACATATATTGAATAAAAAATATTTATGTTTTGAAGATTAATGGTTTATACCCCTTTTTTGAATTAGAATAACCAATAAAAACACATTTTTCAGATTTGCTACTAAATTTATCCGGATTAATTAAAATCGTAGCATAACATAGACAACCAAAAACCCTAAGGTGAAAGAGAGTGAAAGGTCATGCCTATACACATACAAAAAGGTGACTTGACATATAACACAAAAGAAGGAGTCTTGTTAATAAGATGAAAAACAGTTAAAGTGCATTCAAACCAGAGATAAAGAGGTAATTCCTCCTGAAACATAAGGGATCTAGCAACATTAAGAAGATGACTATGTTTCCTTTCAGTAATGCTATTTTGCTGAGGAGTATAACCACAAGTTGTTTGATGAAGGATTCCATTGTTAGTAAAAAAAAAACTCGAAAGTTTATTATTAACAACTTAGTTCCATTATCACTTCTGAAAGTTTTAACCTTAGTTTCAAACTAATTTGTTAACATATGAACAAAGCTGAACAATGGAATAATAGACATCATCTTTCCCTTTAACATATAAACCCAAACAGCTCTAGAATAGTCATCAACAACAGTTAAGAAATATTCATAACCATCTCCGCTAGTTATTTTATAAGGTCCACAAACATTTAAATGCACTAATTGAGCAATTTTAGTTGATTTATGATCACTTATAAGAAAGGGTTTTATAGTTTGTTTAGCTTTGTTACATGTATCATAAAGATGATCGAGTAGTAGTTAACGCTTAAGCGAGCGAATTTTCTTGTTCATGTTCGTTTATTAAGAAAATTAGTTGTTCATGTTCGTTTATTGATTGTGTCCAACCAAATCAAGTCAAATAGACTTAAAACAAATTTTAAACACAAATGCAATTAAGATCGGAGGAATATAGGGAATTCCTGGGTCGTTAAGTCCCACGGAGGATGAATTGGTGTAAAAACACTTGATCAGATGGTAGAATGATCACTAAGGATAGCAATCAGTAGGGTTTTGGATAGAAAATTACCTAAAGAAAAGATTAACAAATAACAGCGACTTAAATGCAAATTATAAAAGATTAAAAAGTTAAAATCTATTAAATAAACGCTATCACTATTTTTAAAGGCGATGAACGTTTAAAACCTAAAACTTAAAACTTACGTTTAAAATAAAATTACGTCTACGTACAAAATAAAAAGTGAGTTTTAAAGAAATAAAAGAACTACAAATATGAAAATGATATTTTAACAATCCTAATAATAAAAGAAAATTAGTAGAAAAAGAAAATTATTTTATAACTATTTATTTAATTATTATTAATTAAAACTATTTATTAAGTATTTAAATTGCACTAAAATACAAGAAAATACAAAATTAACCTAGAAAATGAAATTATAACTTGGAAAAATCTAAAATATGATAAAACTTATTTTAAAACTTAAAATATATTTTTAGACTTATTATGTATTTATTATTAATTTAAAACTATTTAAAACTAATTAAAATGCTAAAAATACTTTTTAAACTAAGAAAATTATGGAAAAATACTTTTATTACTTTTATATTTATCTTAACCTAAGAAAATTGAAAAATCATTTTTTGAACTTTTATAATTTTTAGTATTAAAAGCTATTTAAAAATACCTAAAAGCATTTTTAATTAAGAAAAATAGCAACAGTTATGAAAAATAATGAAAATTTCAGAAAAGTCTATTTTAATCTCTATGAATCTAAGAAAAATAGAAAACATGAGCTTGTTTGGAGAAATTAGCAACTGATGATTGTATGCTGCTTATAAATAAGCACTTGAAAAAGCCAATTGTTGACCAAAGACTACCAACTTGATACAGAAGCTATATTAAGCTAAAAGAACTCTATTGCAACCAAAAACAACAAGCTTGAACCTCTGGATTACAAGTTAACACAGATTTGAGGTTTAAGCTAAATAAGCAAAACAGATTTTTGGTATACTACTTAAAGCTTATGCACAGAACACTCAATAAGCTAAAACTGAAAAGAAATTATTGGAACTTGTATAAGACCTGGTTGAGAGTGTATAAACCAAAACTCAGACAATGAAAAGCTCTTATGAGCTTGTGAGAAGCTTTCTCAAAATCTGACAAATCACTGAGTAAAACTCGATGAATCTTTGATGATATGGGACCAAGCGATAAGCAATAGCAGGCCTAGTAAATAAGTTTGAAAATGGAATTTTAAAACTTGGAGCTTGAAAAGGACCAGGTTGACTATCCAAAGAGCTAAAATCACGGATAATGGTCAACTAATAAGCTCTTTAGAAGGCGATGAAAATGGTTAGAAATTACGCACAGGCGCATTTGACTTTTCTAAAAATTGAAGGTTTGACTTTAATGAACTTGTGATTGATCTAAAACATCGATATTGATGTATTAAGGTATATTAAGACTTGTTTGATGTTTGGTAACAACTTTTAACACAAAATCATGATCATCGATCCTAAAATCCAACAGCTTAATGCATAAAATGACATTAAAAGGGTTTTGACTTTTAAACTAATGACCACCGGTTTTCTTGCTTGAACCGAGTTATTAAGAACTAGTATGACATGAGACAAGCAAAATCAAAGTCCGCAACAACCTATTATATGAGATAACTACACAAATCCAAACACCCTTTAAAATGACAGGTTTGAGTTTTTCAAAGAGTTTGTCGATTAAGAACTTGTATTGATTAAAAACCTTAGATTATCATATAAAGGGACTATATAAGTATAAAACATCAACATTAATAGTATAAAACTAAGAATTACAAAGTATGCAATATTAATTTAAAATGAGATTGTTAATAATCACGATTTAAAATAACAAACCACCGATTTTAAAACTTAAATACACTGATTCGTAACTAAGTAACACAAAGACAAACAGATTTAAACTTATGATTCACTTAAATATAAAATGCCAATTTAGACCAAAAGCTTACAAAGCGGATCCATTTCGAATTGAGAACCAAGGCACACAAACATACCCTATAGCTTCCCAAGAAGCTCTATACAAAACCATCAAGATAAACCACGCTCCAAATTTTTGAACCTTGTACCATGATTTTTATTTTTAAGCTAATTATTTGATATTTTTGTGAATTTTTGATTTTTGCTAATAAACCGATTTTAAGAGTATCTAAAAGCTTTGATAAGCTTTATGAGGAGCTTATATGAGCTTTTAAGTCCAAACTAACCATTCTAACAACATTTCAACATTTTGAGATTTCTTTGAAATTTGAAAATTAACAAACCGAGATTAGAACTTTAATCTTGAAGTTGATTATTGAAAGAGTTTCAACATACACGAGAATGCTTAATTAAGTGCTTGAGAGCTTAAAAATACCTTTGGATAAAGAAAATTAACTAAAGCGACATAAAATTGAAAATTACACTAGATTTTTCTTCCATTGCCTCTTCCTCTCTCTTTATAGCTTTTGAGATACTCCACAGCTTGATCACATCCCACCAACAATCTCAACCATTGAAACATCAAACACATCTTAGCCATTAAACTTGCTTTTGGCGCCAAAATTGAGATAAGGTAGCTTGAGACAGTTTCAAACCAATTAAAGAAGTTTGAGTGTTATGTGGTGTAGGAGACAATTTGTGAAGTAGGCATGGGTTTAGGTTGATTTTTCGGAGAAAGCAGATATTGTGAGATAAGCGATTAAGGTTCAATGGTGGGGATGCATTAAATGCAAGGTGGGCTAATGAGAGGAGGGGGGTGGTGGAAATGGTGGATGAGGTGGAAATGGTGAGGTGGAGGTGAAAACCACCTCTGGTTTTGAGTTACTGGGGTGGGTGAAGAAGGTGAATGAACGGTAGCGGTTTAACCGTTTTTAAATATTGGGCGGGTCTTGTTTTGGGTGGATTTGGGCTTGGGTTGTTATATTGGATCCGTTTGGCTTATGTTAACAACAAGGACCAATCTTGCAATTCTTTGAAAGTTGAAGGTCTGATTTTACAAGTCTCCAAACTTTATCACAAGGGTAAAACACCAAGTAAGATTAGTTCAAGGACCATTGTTGAAAATTTCTATTTTTACAAATCCAGGGACCAAAGCGCCAATTTAGAAACTTGAGGACCAATATTGTAATTTCTCAAAAGTTTATCATAAGGACCATTTTTGTCATTTATAAATAGAACAAGGTTAAAACTTGATAATTTTCACTTTTTAAATTAACCAGGGACTATTTTTGACATTTTTCCAAAGTTCAGGGACTAAAGTTGTCAATTTGTGATTTTTAAACTTTGAAGGGTTTGTTTTGACAACTTTTGAATCTTAAGGACCTAAAATGATATTTTACAAGTTTTTGAATTACCAGGGACTAATTTTGACAACTTTTGTAACTTGGGGGACTAAAGCGCCAATTATGCAAACTTGATCGTTTTTCATCGATTTTGATGTTTTGCATTTAAAACATATAAAACACTTGTTTGTGATATTTTTATCATTTTGATGTGTTTCGAGTGTTTTCAGATGTTTTGGCATTCTAACAAGATAAAATGATGAGTATTTAGACCTTCATCAACTCCACACTAAGATATTGCTAGTCCCTAGCAATGATTTGAGAAAATTTAATGGATTTTATCTCTTTACCAAAAGCCATTACTACGGAGTAGCCAAATGTTTGATTCAAGTAAGAACCATGGTACAGATAACCATGTGATTTTGAGCAAATCACAAGTCAGAACGGATTTGATGTGTCTTTACCGAGCGTACCATACGGACTAGCCAACTCTTAGATAAATTATAAATATTATTTTTGGTGAGTGATTACCAATTATGGATTTTCAATCGCCTTTACCACAAGCCATAACCTTGCGGGCTAGCCAACTTTTCACTAGTTTAAAGATATGGTGAGTTGAACACCATACAATTTTGGGCAAATTGCAAGCCATAAGCGGTTTGAGATATCTTTACCAAGAGCCGTTTGCTCTGGATTAGCCAATCCTTATGTGGGTTAGACATGGCGGATGATTACCATTTCTTGAGTAAGTGAAAACACTTACTCCAAAAAAATTTTGGCCAAAACGGGAATTGGGTGAAATAATTACATGAAATTCGTGAGAATTCCCCACACTAGAAATGAATATTGCCCTCAATATTCAAAGTACCGCATGTTATGCCGAAACACGTAACATAAAAGGAAATACTACGCCATTATTTAGAAGAAGATTATTTTCTTTTTTTTTTTTTTTTTTTTTTTTTTTTTTAATTGATATATACAACGGTGTGGGAAAAACTCCCCACACTAGGGTGATAGAAGGGAATAAAAAATGAAACATGGGTGAAAACCCATATTGTGTGTGCTACTATTTTTGATTCCCGGTCACTAGCTTGACTCGATCCCGCATTCATTGGTTCATGGGGAATGTTTGTAGATCCGGACAACCATGGGGGAATGTCCTCTCCAAAGTAATGCTTTAATCGATGACCATTTACTTTAAAATTAGGACCATCGGTGAGATAACTCAATGGTGCCATAAGGATAAACCTTAGTGATAGTAAATGGACGGACCGGTGGGACTTGAGCTTTCAGAAAATCTTCAATCTAGAGTTGAAAAGAAGGACTCGATCACCAACGTTGAAAACGCAGTTCTTGATCTTGGAGTCATGAATCTTCTTTGTCTTTTGTTTATAGATCAAAGAATTCTCATAAGCTTGATCACGAAGTTCATTTAGTTCATTCATTTGAACTTTTCGTGATCACCGGTAATTTCTCAGATATCAAGTTTGCATGCTTTAAGGCCCGAGAAGCCTTGTGCTCTAGTTCAATCGGAAGATGACATGCTTTTCCGTGCACTAGCTTATATGGAGTACACCCAATTGGTGTTTTGTAAGTCTGTCGAAAAGCCCAGAGCGCGTCATCCGCTTTATCCGACGGGATGCACGATTTTCACCCACTTGTCCTTTCAAGTATTCTTTTAATACCACGGTTTGAAACTTCCACCGCCCACTTGTTTGGGGTGGTATGCGAGAGATAGACGGTGGGTAACACCATACTTTGCATGACACGATCAAATTGGTCATTACAAAATGTGTACCACGATCATCGATTATTGCGAGGAGTTCCAACGGCAAAGAGAGCTTTCAAAATTTCACAACTACTCGGGCATCATTTGTAGGTAAAGCTTTTGCTTCAACCCATTTTGACAGAGATAGTCAACACCACAAGTATGTACTTGTTACCACGAGAAGATGGAAATGGCCCCATAAAATCAATACCCCGGATGTCAAATATCTCACATTTTAATATATAGAATCTAAGAAAAATAGAAAACATGGCCTTGTTTGGAGAAATAAGCAATCATAGCTTGTAATCGCTTATTAATAAGCACTTGAAAAAGCCAAAAGACACCAAAGACTACCAACTTGATACGAAGCTATAATAAGCTATAAGGACTCTATTGCAACTAAAACAACAAGCTTGAACCTCGGATTACAAGTTAACACAGATTTGAGGTTTAAGCTAAATAAGCAAAACAGATTTTGGTATACTACTTAAGCTTATGCACGATCACACAATAAGCTAAAACTAAAAAGTAAAAATTAGAACTTGTATAAGACCTGGTTGAGACTAATTATACCAAAACTCGACAATGAAAAGCTCTTATGAGCTTGTGAGAAGCTTTCTCAAAATCGACAAATCATCGAGTAAAACTCATGAATAACCGACTTGATATGGGACCAACTCGATAAGCAATAGCAGCCTAGTAAATAAGTCGAAAATGGAATTTTAAAACTTGGAGCTTGAAAAGGACCAGTTGACTATCCAAAGAGCTAAAAATCACGATAATGGTCAACTAATAAGCTCTTTAGAAGTCGATGAAAATGGTTAGAAATTCGTGCACGTGGCACATTCGACTTTTCTAAAATTGAAGGTTTGACTTTAATGAACTTGTGATTGATCTAAAACACCGATATTGATGTATTAAGGTATATTAAGACTTGTTTGATGTTTGGTAACAACTTTTAACACAAAATCATGATCATCGATCCTAAAATCCAACAGTTAATGCATAAAATGACATTAAAAGGGTTTTGACTTTTAAACTAATGACCACCGGTTTTCTTGCTTGAACCGAGTTATTAAGAACTAGTATGACATGAGACAAGCAAAATCAAAGTCTGCAACAACCTATTATACGATAACTACACAAATCCAAACACCCTTTAAAATGACAGTTTTGAGTTTTTTCAAAGAGTTTGTCAGATTAAGAACTTGTACTTGATTAAAAACCTTAGATTATCATATAAAGGGACTATATAAGTATAAAACATCAACATTAATAGTATAAAACTAAGAATTACAAAGTATGCAATATTAACTGTTAAAATGAGATTGCTAATAACTGCTGATTTAAAATAACAAACCACTGGTTTTAAAACTTAAATACACTTGACTGTAACTAAGTAACACAAAGACAAACAGATTTAAGCTTATGATTCACTTAAGCAGTAAAATGCCAATTTAGACCAAAAAGCTTACAAACTGGATCCAGCTCAGAATTGAGAACCAAGGCACACAAACATACCCTATAGCTTCCCAAGAAGCTCTATACCAAGGCCATCCAAGATAAACCCTGCTCCAGCCTTTTTGAACCTTGTACCATGATTTTTTATTTTTAAGCTAATTATTTGATATTTTTGTGAATTTTTGATTTTTGCTAATAAACTGATTTTAAGAGTATCTAAAAGCTTTGATAAGCTTTATGAGGAGCTTATATGAGCTTCTAAGTCCAAAGTAACAACTTATTAACAACATTCACCATATTGAGATTTCTTTGAAATTTGAAAATTAATAAACCGAGATTAGAACTTGAAATTGAAATTGATTATTGAAAGAGTTTCAACATACATCGAGAATGCTTAATTAAGTGCTTGAGAGCTTAAAATACACCGGATAAAGAAAATTAACTAAAACGACATAAAAATTGAAAATTACACTAGATTTATTTCTTCCATTGCTTCCACTTGATATTTATTGACTTTTTGAAATATCTTCTTGTCGACCTTCGATCACATCCCACCATAATCCAACCATTGAAATCAGCTAAATACATCATAATTGCCACTTGGCGATTTTGGCGCCAAAAATGTCTTCGAGTGTTATGCGTGTTTTCCCATTAATTGGTTTAGGTTGATTTTTCAGAGAAAACAGAGTGAGATAAGTTGATTCAATGGGATGAGTGGATTGAAAATCAAGTGGTTAAATACCACCGGTATTGGTGGAAGGTGGAAATGGTGAAAGGAGATGAAAAACCACCGGTTTTGAGTTTGAATTTAAATACCGGTTTAACCGGTTTTAAATATTGGGCTTGGATTTGACTTAGTTAATAATATATTGGATCCGTTTGGTTTAATTAAACAACAAGGACCATATTTGCAATTTGGCTAAAGTTGAAGGGCTGATCTTGAACATGTTCCAAAGCTTATCACAAGGGTCAAACCTGCCAAGTAAGATTAGTACAAGGACCATTGTTGAAAATTTCCATTTTTACAAATCCAGGACCAAAATTGTCAATTTAGAAACTTGAGGACCAATATTGTAATTTCTCAAAAGTTTTATCATAAGGACCATTTATGTCAAACATGAATAGAACAAGGTTAAAACTTGATAATTTTCACTTTTTAAATTAACCAAGGACTATTTTTGACATTTTTCCAAAGTTAAAGGACTAAAGTTGTCAATTTGTGATTTTTAAACTTTGAAGGGTTTATTTTGACAACTTTTGAATCTTAAGGACCTAAAATGATATTTTGCAAGTTTTTGAATTACTGTGGACCGATTTTGACAACTTTTGTAACTGGGGGACTAAACCGCCAATTATGCAAACTTGATACGCTTTTCATCGATTTTGATGTTTTTGCATTTAAAACATATAAAACACTTGTTTGTGATATTTTTATCATTTTGATGTGTTTCGAGTGTTTTCGGATGTTTTGGCATTCTAACAAGATAAAATGATGAGTATTTAGACACTCATCAATCCCCATACTAAGATATTGCTAGTCCCTAGCAATGATTTGAGAAAATTTAATGGATTTTATCTCTTTACCAAAAGCCATTACTCGAGTAGCCAAATGTTTCAGCTCAAGTAAGAACCATGGTACAATCGATAACCATGTGATTTTGAGCAAATCACCGCCTTTCAACGGATTTGATTTGTCTTTACCGTGCCGCACTTTCCTCGGACTAGCCAACTCTTAGATAAATTATCAATATTATCTTTGGTGAGTCGATTACCAATTATGGATTTTCAATCGCCTTTACCACAAGCCATAACCTTGCGGGCTAGCCAACTTTTCACTAGTTTAAAGATATGGTGAATAACACCATACAATTTTGGGCAAATTGCAAGCCATAAACGGATTTGAGATATCTTTACCAAGAGCCGCTTGCTCTCGGATTAGCCAATCCTTATGTGGGTTAGACATGGTGGATCGACACATTTGCCGAGTAAGTGAAAACACTTACTCCAAAAAAATTTTGGCCAAAACGGGAATTGGGTGAAATAATTACATGAAATTCGTGAGAATTCCCCACACTTAGAAATGAATATTGCCCTCAATATTCAAAGTACCGCAGTTATGCCGAAACAAAGAACATAAAAGGGAAATACTACGGCCATTATTTTGTTTTTGATATATACACTTTTTTTTTTTTTTTTTTTTTTTTTTTTTTAGAAAGAATGAGAATATACAACAAAGTGGGTAAACTCCCCACACTAGGGTGATAGAAAGGGATAAGAAAATGTAAACATGGGTGAAAACCCATATTGTGTGTGCTAATATTTTGATTCCCGAGTCACTAGCTTGACTCGATCCCCGCATTCATTGGTTCATGGGGAATGTTTGTAGATCCGGACAACCACGTGGGAATGTCCTCTCCAAAGTAATGCTTTAATCGATGACCATTTACTTTAAAATTAGGACCATCAGTTGAGATAACTCAATGGTGCCATAAGGATAAACCTTAGTGATAGTAAATGGACCGCACCAATGGACTTAAGCTTTCCCGAGAAAATCTTCAATCTAGAGTTGAAAAGAAGGACTCGATCACCAACGTTGAAAACGCGGTTCTTGATCTTGGAGTCATGAATCTTCTTTGTCTTTTGTTTGTAGATCAAAGAGTTCTCATAAGCTTGATCACGAAGTTCATTTAGTTCATTCATTTGAACTTTTCTCGTGATCACCTACCGTCTCAGATATCGAAGTTTGCATGTTTTAAGGCCCAAGAAGCCTTGTGCTCTAGTTCAATCGGAAGATGACATGCTTTTCCGCACACTAGCTTGTATGGAGTACACCCAATTGGTGTTTTGTAAGTCGCACGAAAAGCCCGAGTGCGCCATCCGCTTTATCCGACCAGATGCACGATTTTCACCCACCGTCCTTTCAAGTATTCTTTAATACCACGATTTGAAACTTCCACCGCCCACTTGTTTGGGGTGGTATGCAGAGATAGACGGTGGTAACACCATACTTTTGCATGACACGATCAAATTGGTCATTACAAAATGTGTACCACGATCACCGATTATTGCACGAGGAGTTCCAACCGCAAAGAGAGCTTTCAAAATTTCACAACTACTCGGGCATCATTTGTAGGTAAAGCTTTTGCTTCAACCCATTTTGACAGATAGTCAATGACCACGAGTATGTACTTGTTACCACGAGAAGATGGAAATGGCCCCATAAAATCAATACCCCGTATGTCAAATATCTCACAAACTTGAATGGCATTTTGTGGCATTTCATTCCTTTGAGATATGTTTCCATGACGTTGACAAGCGCCACAAGTTTTGACATAATCGTGGGCATCTTTATAGATTGTGGGCCAATAGAACCCGAATCAAACACCTTTTGGCGGTGTAGTTTGACTATGATGGCCCCGGTGGGTCCAAAGATGGCAAGCTTTGAGAATGTCAAGAGCTTCTTGTCCATAAACACACCGCCGGATGACTTGATCCGCACAGATTTTGAATAAGAAAGGGTCGTCCGTAAATAGTGTTTAACATCCTTGAAGAATTTATTCTTCTGCTGGGTCGACATCCTTTCATTAATGAAGTTACCCGCATGGTAATTTGCAAAGTCAAGAAACCATGGGGTAGAAGAGTTTCCACGAAAAGAAACCGCATTGAGTGTCTCGAGAGGAAATGTTTCATTAATATCCTTTTCTCGAAAACATCTTGGTGAGGGTTTTCTAATCGACAGATGATCGCAGACGTGTTCTCGCCTCCTTTTTATCACGTATGATAATATCAAATTCTTGGAGGAGGAGAACCCAACGAAGCAATCTCGGCTTTGCATCTTGTTTTGCAAAGAGATATTTGAGAGCCGAGTGATCCGTATACACTACACATTTGGTCAAGATTAAGTACGGCCGAAACTTTTCAAATGCATACACCACGGCTAATAGCTCTTTTTCTGTGGTGGTGTAATGAGTTTGAGCTTCACATAGTCTTACTTATGAGTGAATAGGTGAAAATGCTTGTTTCTTCGTTGCCCTAAGACCGCGCCGATAGCAAAATCACTTGCATCGCACATAAGCTCAAAAGGTAAATCCCACCGGGAGCAACGAGAATGGTGCTTCAAGAAGCTTTTTCTTCAATGTTTCAAAAGCTACGATGCACTCGGTGAAAAGATAAAAGGAGCATCCTTTTCAAGAAGATGGGTCATTGGTCAAGCGATTTTGGAAAAATCTTGAATGAATCTACGATAGAAACCGGCATGACCTAAAAACTCCTAATACCTTTGACGGTAGTAGGATGAGGTAATTTAGCAATAACATCGACTTTGCTCTATCTACCTCAATCCCGTTCTTTGAAATCTTATGGCCAAGGACTATGCCTTCTTTGACCATAAAGTGACTTTTCTCCCGCTTAGACAAAGATTGGTGTCTTCACACCTTTGAAGCATTTTATCTAAATGGGAGAGACATGTTTGAAACGAATCCCCAATGACCGAGAAGTCATCCATAAACACCTCCATTGTTTCCGATCATGTCGTGGAAAATGGCCATCATACATCGTTGGAACGTGCTGTGAGCATTACATAAGCCAAAAGGCATACGCCTATAGGCAAAAGTTCCGTATGGGCAGTGAATGTGGTTTTATCTTGATCCTTTGGATCAATGGGAATCAAAGTACCCCGAGAAACCATCAAGGAAACAATAGTATTCATTCCCCGCTAATCTCTCAAGCATTTGGTCCATAAAGGGTAGAGGAAAATGGTCTTTACGAGTGGCGCTATTCAACTTACGATAGTCGATGCAAACACGCCATCCCGTAACCAATCGAGTTGGAATTAACTCGTTATCTTCATTTGTGATAACAAGAATGCCACCCTTTTCGAACACAATGAATTGGGCTAACCCAAGGACTATCCGAGATCGGGTAAATCAATCCCGCATCAAGAAGTTTGATAACCTCCTGCTTGATAACATCATGGATTTTGGATTTACTCTTCTCTCGATGTTGAACTCATTGCTTAAAGTCATCCTCCATCAAGATTTTATGAGTACAAAACTCGTGGTTGATACCTTTGATGTCGGAGAGTTTCCAAGCAATTGCTTGCTTGTGTGACTTCAAGATTTTTATGAGAGCAATTTTTCATCTTTACTCAAATCTCGAGCAATAATGACCGTAATTTATCATCACCTTCAAGAAATGCATACTCGAGATGAGGTGGTAAGTCCTTAAGCTCAACCTCGTGAAATTCTTCGCTTTTCAACCGACTTGACTTCCTTGTTATGAAGTTTGATGGAAGGAGAGGAGAAGAAATGTCATGATTTAACAATTTCTCAAGAAGAATATCTCCTCCGCATTAATCTCATTTTGATTAATCTCATCAGAATTGAATCACTAGAGTGAGGGGTGATGATGGATCATCATTAAGCAACTTCTCAATGAGAAGTATGTCTCCTCAATGTCAATTGGAGCGTGATCAATTTCCCATGGAATGTAATCATCGGATAAGTAAGCTTCAATCTCTTCTAAGATGAAGTCACTTTCCTCAAATGGGGTAAGAGAAGGAGTAGAATTGGCGATGATAGGTTGAGATGAATGAGTGAGATTATCACCAAGAATTATGATCATAACCAAGAACTTCTTGCAGTACTCTTCGAAGCAACATCAATGATATCTATTCGGTTAACCGATTCGTAATCATAATTTGCGGAGTACCTCAAGTCCGATCAAGGTTAAAAGTGATGCCTTCATTACCAACACGTAATGTGATTTCTTGCTCAAATACATCTATGAGAGCACGCCCGCTCGTGAATCCTCGACCAACAATGAGAGGAACCCGATGATCGGCATCAAAATCAACAACCACGAAGTCACCGGAAATGGAACTTTCCTACTACAATACGCCCTCGGCAATGCCAAGAGGACGGATATTGTACGATCCGCAAGCTCGAGAGTCATGCATGTAGGAGTGAGTTCCTAAGAGAAAGTTTCTTCCACATCCGAATATGGCATAAGATTAATGCTTGCACCAAGATCTCGCTAGGGCAAAGCATTCAACCATTCCCGGAATACACAAGGTAAGAGAAATTTCCAGATCTCCAAGCTTTTCGAAGCTTTTTCGAATAACCGCAGAGCGCTCGTTAAGAGGAGTTTTAGCCATTTCAAACAACTTTTCCTTGTTGCTTAACATGTGTTTGAGAGTTGATGCAAACTTGGGCATCAAGATGATAGCATCCGCAGCTTATGTCAAATGTAACTCTTGGAAAATTTGGAAAATTTGTCCATTTGATGACTAGCTTTTTCACGGAGCTTTTGCTCATTCAAACGTGATGGATATGGAATAGAAGATTTGGATTTGATATTTTCAACGGAGCTACAGTGTGGTTCAAAACAACTCCGGATTAGACTTGGGTTTCGGACAACTTGAGGATGGACTACCAAGGTGGGACTTGTGCGGTATTACTTGGGCTAGAATAATGCACCTTGTCCGTTGTTTCCTTGGTAACTTGACTCATTGCCACAGGAGGAGGGGCATTGGAGTCGAGGTCCATTGTGAGTCGAGGTTCACTTTCCACTACCTTTGGAAGAGAAGAAGAAGAAGAGTAGTAGGAATAGCGGTCCATTGTATGAAACACCACTTCGGTCGTGATCGCTTTAGCATCGCCCCTCGGGTTAGCGATCGTGTTGCTCGGAAGTTTTCCGAGCCCGAGGGTTGATCATTTAAAGACTTCTTGAGATCGCCGATCCGACCGACCAACAACTGCTCATCTCATCTTGGGATTTCATAAACCGCTTCAAGAACTCATCGATGATGGTCCCGGAGGAGTAATGATGGGAGGTGGATTAGAGGAAATTTTGAGGTCGGATGTTTTGATTATGACCTTGTTGTTGAAAATTCCTTGATTAGGATTCACATTCCCATGAAATTGATTCCCTCGATTGAAATTGTTTTGATGAAGGTTTTTGTTGTTGGAAACCTTGATTGGGTCCAGATAGAAATTACCTTGGTTTTGATAACCTTGGTTCATTCTAGGTTGATTCGATTCCGTTAGGATTCGTTAAACCGGTGGTGCTCGATAAGTGCTAGCACGGTAGTTTGGTTCATTCGAGGACGGTATTGATTACCTCCTTGATTTGAAGTACCGGCTATAGCATTTGCTTCAAACGGACTACCATCGCTGGCGACACAGTTGTAGTATGCATGAGGACCACCACAAGTAACACAAACTTCAACTTTCTTCACTTCACCATGTGATGGTGTTTGAGTGAATGTGACTTTCTTTGGTTAGCAAGAACCAAAGCTCGAACAATGTCTCGTGAGTTTATCAATCTTAGCATCGGTGCTAGATGTACTCACAGAGATGAAGTAGAAGGTCCAAGATTAGACCGATTTTGATATGTCTTAGTGCGGAAAGGACGGACCGGGACTTGTTTTCAATGATTTGTAAGGCTTCTTTGGTGGTTTTGCTAAGGAAATTACCTCCGGAGGCATTCGAGAGTCTTGGTCACCGGTCTCGCACCATTATAGAAAGTATCCATCTGCATTAATTCGGTAAAACCATGATGTGGACATCATGAGCAATTCTTTGTAACGATCCCATGCCTCCCGAATGATTCATCAAATCTCGAGAAAATTTCATTATCTCATTCTTAAGACTTGTGGTTCGAGATGGAGGATAGAATTCGTTAACAAACTTGGTAACTAGATCTTCCCATGTCTCAATAGAACGAGGGGTTGTTTCTCAAGCCAATTCCGGCTTGTCCTCTAGAGAAAATGGGAATGTAAGAAGCTTGATAGCGTCGTGTGGGACATTCTTGTACTTGATGGTTGATGCAATCTTGTTAAACCATCGAATGTGTGCATGAGGATCATCCCGCCAAAACCATAGAATTGGCTTTGGGTTACTAGATTAAGCAACCCGGTCTTGAGCTCGAAGGTATCGCCCACAATGGTCGGGACAACAATGGCATCTCCGTAACCCTCGATGGGTGCTTGGAGAAGCTCATTCATAGGTTTGTCTTCCGCCATTTCGACAGTGGTGGTGGTGGTAGACGCCTCGCCACTACCGAAGGAGCCGAACGCCCTCACGTCTCATGAGGAATGTTTCCAAGTTCGAAAGTGGACTTGTAGAATCGAAGAACGAAAAGCATGCACTAAGTATAAAAATCAATTTTCAAAACAAATGAGGCAAAACACAAGTGAACTTAACCAATAATCACAAATGAAATGGCTTTTTGAAAAGGTACACCAAATCACAAGTGACACAAAGGCAAGTTTTAAATCGATGTTCGGGAACTTATTAATGGTCGCACCCCAGCTAGGTAGTGCAACGCCTTGATTTGCGGTGGTTGATTTTATGTAGATATTAAGTACCACCGAAAAGACGTAGGTATGATTTGTGCAAATGGGGTTTAAAACTTTTGGAAAATATTTTTGGTATCGTCCGCTTAACCAAATCGTATCTCTTTAAGAATCACCTTAAAAGAAACACAAACTAGAAAACGTTACGATTGTTTTGTTGTTTTATATTGTTTTGGGTTTTAACACTTTAGGAAAAGTGTTAATGAACTTTTGATTTATATTAACTTTACGTAAAACTTTTACAAACCGTGGTATATGTGCAAGCACGGGTCCGATAATGCTAGAAACACGCTTACAGCCTCCCGCAATGGCGCTTAAAATTTGATTGGTGCTAAACAACAAGTCAAATAGACTTAAAACAATTTAAACACAAATGCAATTAAGATCGAGGAATATAGGAATTCTTGGTCGTTAAGTCCCACGGAGGATGAATTGGTGTTAAAACACTTAATCGATGGTAGAATGATCACTAAGGATAGTGATCGATAAGGTTTTCGATGGAAAATTATACCTAAAGAAAAGATTAACAAATTAAAGCGACTTAAATGCAAATTAAAAAGATTAAAAGTTAAAATCTATTAAATAAACGCTATCACTATTTTTAAAGGCGATGAACGTTTAAAACCTAAAACTTAAAACTTACGCTTAAAATAAAATTACGCTCACGTATAAAATAAAAAGTGAGTTTTAAAGAAATAAAAGACCTACAAATATGAAAATGATGTTTTAACAATCCTAATAATAAAAGAAAATTATTAGAAAAGAAAATTATTTTTACAACTATTTATTTAATTATTATTAATTAAAACTATTTATTAAGTATTTAAATTGCACTAAAATACAAGAAAATACAAAATTAACCTAGAAAATGAAATTATAACTTGGAAAATCTAAAATATGATAAAACTTATTTTAAAACTAAAAATATATTTTTAGACTTATTATGTATTTATTATTAATTTAAAACTATTTAAAACTAATTAAAATGCTAAAAATACTTTTTAAACTAAGAAAATTATGGAAAAATACTTTTATTACTTTTATATTTATCTTAACCTAAGAAAATTGAAAATCATTTTTTGAACTTTTATAATTTATTAGTATTAAAAGCTATTTAAAATACCTAAAACTGCTTTTTAATTAAGAAAAATAGCAAACAGTTATGAAAAATTATGAAAATTTCAGGAAAAGTCTATTTTAATATATAGAATCTAAGAAAATAGAAAACATGGGCTTGTTTGGAGAAATAAGCAATCATAGCTTGTAATCGCTTATTAATAAGCACTTGAAAAAGCCAATTGTTAACCAAAGACTACCAACTTGATACAAGCTATAATAAGCTATAAGAACTCTATTGCAACCAAAACAACAAGCTTGAACCTCTGGATTACAAGTTAACACAGATTTGAGGTTTAAGCTAAATAAGCAAAACAGATTTTGGTATACTACTTTAAGCTTATGCACGATCACACAATAAGCTAAAAGTGAAAAGTAAAAATTGGAACTTGTATAAGACCTGGTTGAGACTGTATAAACCAAAACTCGACAATGAAAAGCTCTTATGAGCTTGTGAGAAGCTTTCTCAAATCGACAAATCATCGAGTAAAACTCGGTGAATGTTTGACTGATATGGGACCAACCGATAAGCAATAGCAGCCTAGTAAATAAGTCGAAAATGGAATTTTAAAACTTGGAGCTTGAAAAGGACCAGTTGACTATCCAAAGAGCTAAAATCACGATAATGGTCAACTAATAAGCTCTTTAGAAGCTGATGAAAATGGTTAGAAATTCTGTGCACAGGGCACATTTGACTTTTCTAAAAATTGAAGGTTTGACTTTAATGAACTTGTGATTGATCTAAAACACTGATATTGATGTATTAAGGTATATTAAGACTTGTTTGATGTTTGGTAACAACTTTTTAACACAAAATCATGATCACTGATCCTAAAAATCCAACAGTTAATGCATAAAATGACATTAAAAGGGTTTTTGACTTTTAAACTAATGACCACTGGTTTTCTTGCTTGAACTGAGTTATTAAGAACTAGTATGACATGAGACAAGCAAAATCAAAGTCTCGCAACAACCTATTATACGATAACTACACAAATCCAAACACCCTTTAAAATGACAGCTTTGAGTTTTTTCAAAGAGTTTGTCGATTAAGAACTCAGACTTGATTAAAACCTTAGATTATCATATAAAGGGACTATATAAGTATAAAACATCAACATTAATAGTATAAAACTAAGAATTACAAAGTATGCAATATTAATCGTTAAAATGAGATTGTTAATAATCACGATTTAAAATAACAAACCACCGGTTTTAAAACTTAAATACACTTGATCAGAATTAAGTAACACAAAGACAAACAGATTTAAGCTTATGATTCACTTAAGCAAGAAATGCCAATTTAGACCAAAAGCTTACAAACCGGATCCATTTCGAATTGAGAACCAAGGCACACAACATACCCTATAGCTTCCCAAGAAGCTCTATACCAAGGCCATCCAAGATAAACCCCTCCACCTTTTTGAACCTTGTACCATGATTTTTATTTTTAAGCTAATTATTTGATATTTTGTGAATTTTGATTTTGCTAATAAACCGATTTTAAGAGTATCTAAAAGCTTTGATAAGCTTTATGAGGAGCTTATATGAGCTTCTAAGTCCAAAGTAACAACTTATTAACAACATTCACCATATTGAGATTTCTTTGAAAATTTGAAAACTGAGATTAGAACTTAAATACCGAAATTAATTATTGAAAGAGTTTCAACATACACTGAGAATGCTTAATTAAGTGCTTGAGAGCTTAAAAATACACTGGATAAAGAAAATTAACTAAAACGACATAAAAATTGAAAATTATACTAGATTTTTATTACATTGCTTCCACTTGATATTTATTGACTTTGAAATATCTTCTTGTCGACCTCGATCACATCCCACCAACAATCCAACCATTGAAATCAGCCGAATAATCATAATTGCCACTTGGCGATTTTGGCGCCAAAATGTCTTCGAGTTTGTGTTTTCCCATTAATTGACAATTTGTATTGGCATGTAGTTTAGGTTGGAGAAAGGTGGAAAGTTGATTTGAGATAAACAATGAGTGGATTGAAAATCAAGTGGTTAAATACCACCGTATTGGTGAAACAACCACCTTGAAGGAGAGGGATGAACAAAGCAGGGCGCGGTTTATTTGAATTTAAATATTGGGCCGGTCATTGTATTGGGCTTGGATTTGGGCTTAGTTAATAATAGGGTCCGTTTGGTTTATGTAAACAACAAGGACCATATTTGCAATTTGGCTAAAGTTGAAGGGTTGATCTTGAACATGTTCCAAAGCTTATCACAAGGGTAAAACCTGCCAAGTAAGATTAGTACAAGGACCATTGTTGAAAATTTCCATTTTTACAAATCCAGGACCAAAATTGTCAATTTAGAAACTTGAGGACCAATATTGTAATTTCTCAAAAGTTTTATCATAAGGACCATTTATGTCAAATATGAATAGAACAAGGTTAAAACTTGATAATTTTCACTTTTAAATTAACCAAGGACTATTTTTGACATTTTTCCAAAGTTAAAGGACTAAAGTTGTCAATTTGTGATTTTTAAACTTTGAAGGGTTTGTTTTGACAACTTTTGAATCTTAAGGACCTAAAATGATATTTTGCAAGTTTTTGAATTACTGTGGACCGATTTTGACAACTTTTGTAACTTGGGGACTAAAGCGCCAATTATGCAAACTTGATACGCTTTTCATCGATTTTGATGTTTTGCATTTAAAACATATAAAACACTTGTTTGTGATATTTTTATCATTTTGATGTGTTTCGAGTGTTTTCGGCATGTTTTGGCATTCATAACAAGATAAAATGATGAACATAAATGAGCATATGCAAACAAACATAAAATTTCTTAATATATGCAAAACAAGAAGTCCAAGATTTGAAATGTCAACAACATTTATAAGAAATTTGGCAGAAATCGGTCATATGTTGGTTTGCTCCTGAATCAACAATCCAACCTAGACTGAGATTGCCAACTGAGAGATTTGTATTCCCATTAAAATATTTTTTAAAATTCAAATTGAATTTAACACTTCCAATAAAAAAAGTTCCTTTAAAACATTTACCTGCCATATTAGCATTAGCAAAAGAAACAGATTTGTCATTAAGAAGACTCATAAGTCTAGAAAGTTGTGCATCAGACAAAGAGATAGGAGAGTTGCTAGCTCTTTATCAGTAACATAACTTGAAGTATTAAGATCAGCAGAAGCATTGTTACTAGTCGCAGGCTTAGTAGAAGCATTGAAATTACTTTTAACATAACCAGAAGGATAACCAACAAGTTCATAACATCTATCAATAGTATGACCAATCTTATTACAATTAGTACATTTCAAAATATGATTAGGTCCTTTGTTGTTAAGATTATTACCATAATTTGAACTTGAACCTCTACTGTTATTACTATTATTATTATTATTATTTAACCTTCTTTTGTTATCAAAAGCTTTTGCTGCAAAAGCAGTTGCATTAGGTCTAACAAAACTAGTCCTAGAAGTAACATTTCTATGAGATTCTTCTCATGATACTACAGAAAATGTAGTTTTGACTGAAGGTAATGGATCTCTGGTTAGAATGTTACTTTTGATAGATACATAATATTGTCATCAATACCCATAAGAAACTGTATACTGTTTATGTTTTTCAAAATGTTTTGCAGCATCACAAGTACAAGTAGGTAAACTGATCATTGAATCAAATTGTTTCTATAAAGAATTAAGATTATTATAATAATCAGCAAGAGAGGACCAATATTGATTCAAAGAATTAATATTCTTATGCAGACTAAAAGTAACAGATTCATCAACTTTATCATAAGTATCTTTAAGATCATTCCACATCTCATATGCAGTTTTAGAATATATGGCACCAGCAAACAATTCAGAACTTAAAGAATTCAAAATCGAAGTAACCACAACAGAATTACAGGTATCCCATTGATTAGGAAGAGTAGGATTATAATCATCTCTTTTACAAGTTCCATTAATAAATCCAAGTTTGTTATGATTTCTTAAAGCAAATCTCATATTAATACTCCATATTTTATAATTCTTAGTTCCACTAAGTTTAATAGAAATAATTGGAGTACCACTAGTATCATTAGGGTGTAAGAATCACCAAAAGATAGATTCAGATCAGAAGAAGAACCAATATCCTTATTTTATTCTTATTAGTATCATCTCTAGCTATGATTAAAAAAACAGATAAAGAACAAGCAAGAAGATAATAAACAGACAGATAACAAGAATTTTTAAGATAAAACAAATAATCAAATAGATAAATAAAAAGAAATCAGACAAAAAAATAACAAGAAATCAGACAAGACAAACAAATAAACTTCAAACTCCTTCAATCACAAATAACCACCAATTCTTAATCAATTCCAAACTAGTATAACCTATCCTCCATCAGTCTAGATCAATAAACAAGAACTATAGAACAGAAAATAAAACTCACACCCAAAATACAACAAGTATCAATTCTGTGGACTGCTAAGCTAGAGTAGGTTTCCGTACCACTCAGATGGTGGCACGTCAAGATGTTAGCTTACTCGTTTGCACCCATAAAACTAAAATATTGTTAATCTTAAAGAAGGAAACCATATACAGAGTAATATTGCAGCGAAAAAAAAAGAAACAATCACAATCACCCTATATTCATCCAATTAACTAGATAATCATTCCAATAGCAAAATCCCCAAATTACCAAAAATTAGGGTTTTAAAGATCAAACCCTGATTTTCCAATACCCAATCAAGAAAGCATATCTAGCCAAAATACCACCACAGAAGTCCCATAAACACAACTAATTACCACTAGAAAGACCAAGAATACAAGATCCCCAAAAATCTGGTAACCCTAGAAATCAAATCTATCACAAAATTAACAGCCTAATGCTCTGATACCGTGTACAATGGTATCAAAACAATCAACTATAACCTCAAACAAGTACTTTATTCAATATAATTCCCAATTAGTCGGTAAAGATTATGAACTAAACAATACAAAATGATTACAAGATCAGATTATTCTCAAAGAGATAAGAATCAAACGATTACAAGAAAAACAAGCAGATTAGAATGATATGTATGAATAACAGATGTGAAAGAAGGTTTTTGAGAGAGAGAGTAAGCTTTGCAAAATAATAATGATGATATCAAAAGTTATCAACCTTAATCCGGCTTAGGATTATATAGCACAATATGTTTCATTCTATGTCCTTGGAAAATCAATGTCTTGACACTTCAAATCATAACTTCACATCAGCTTGTATAAGATAGCATTTGTCCATATTTAGCTACTGAGTTTTATTCCTGAAAATAAGAAAAAAATAAAACAAAGAATAAGCACTAGATAGAATAAGTATTTAAGTGTTAGATTACAAGCTTATTTTGAACAACAGTACTGGCACTTGCAGAATGAGATATAAACGTTTAAGAAGATTTTACATAAATTCATATATTGATGACGTGGACCCTTTGAAATGAGGTGGATTTTTTTATTTAATGATGTGGCATAAGGTTACTTATTGTCAACAAGTAGCTAGTTGAGAGAGTAACGTCATTGCATGTTTTTAAAAGTTTAGTACATAAAGTTAACAAAGACGCAAACTTGAGTAACTCAGGTGAATAAAAACAAAGTTCAATAACTTAAGTGAACATTTTAGAAACTTTAGTAAAATATTTGTATATAACCCTTTTCTTTATATGAACAATAAATTACAACTCCCATCTAAGAGCATCCGGTATAGCAGCACACATCGGCGCCACTTCCGACGTGGCAAACCATGTGACGTTGCCACCCTTGTGTCACCACACCGCCTTCATTCGCCACTTCCCCATTTCGTAACTTAAGTGGCGTAGAATAAGACAAAAAAAACTATAGTTATTATTATTATTATTATTATTTTAATTTTAATTGGATTTGTGCTTTGTGATTTGTTTTTGAGTGTGTGCAAGCGTGTGTGTTTATTTGTTGTGTGTGTGAATAAAAGTGTATGTGAGTGTGAATGTGATAGGATGAAGAAAGATGATTTTTTTAGAATATTTAATAGTTTAAGTTAAAATTTGGTTTACATGAGCTGGAAATGGGCTGTTGGACTAAAAAAATCTTAACATGTTTTTCCCTTTTTTGATTATTATTATTTTTTATTTTGTAACTTTTTTTATATAAATGTTATTTGAGTTTTTATTTGATTGAATAAAAATTTAGTTTGTTTGACAAAATGAAAAATCTTGGAGAAAAAGTTAATCCTCATGTGGCCACAGATGTTTATCTGCGATTACTCCGGGCTATTCAGAAGGGCAGTCGCCTTATGATTAGTCGGCTCGCAATGTCGAGTCGGAACTAGGTAAAAATGGAAAAGAAAATAAAATTGTGGGTGGGTTGGGACCAAATAGGGAAAGTGGCATGCCACTAGTGAAGGGGTATTTTGAGTGTGAGTGTTGAAAATAATGATGTTGAGGTAACACCAAAAAGGTGAAAGTGGCATGCCACTACACTAGATGCTCTAAAAGATAGATACAAAGTTACAAAACAATAATATACATGGGGTTGTCCACGTAAAGTTTTACATAAACATTATATTATGTATTAATATCAATTAATATTTCGTATAGATTTTTGTTGGACAAAGATTTAACTTTGTTTAATTGGCATACTATTTAGTTACACGTTGTTTTAATTTAACTATTAATATCATGTTTTAAACATTATACATGTTTAAAACAGCACGTAATAACCCTTAAAAATTATTTTTTCGGATATCCTTATTTAAACATTAAAGAGGAATTAATGATTTGTTACTATATGTACAATCTCTTATATATATTTTTTATCTCATAGTGACCCGGGTGTTCTTGCCTTCATTTTGATATTTCTTTTCCCGTTAATAACAATTTTAGTTGTATTTAATTTTCAATCTCGTGTACACACGTGTTAAAATTATAAAGAGAAATAACTTAAGTCGTTAATGAAAGTTGATAGTTAAAAAAATATAAAATAATAGTAAAAAATTCAGCCATTCTTACTTAATCTCATAAAAAGAAATTACATTAGTCATTCATTTATGTACAATCTCATGTATTTATTTAAATAAAACACAAACTCTTTTTTTTCAAATTTATAAATAATAACAAAATATGTGTTGTTTTAAAAGAAATATATAAAGTACAGGAGGTATAAAGTCTTGGGGCTATTTATTAAATTTTTAAGTTCTTGAAAATATGAAAACCAATACGTTTAATTTAGTCCATATAATTTATTTAAACTTTAACAATTTAAGTTTTAGTAACTATTCCTTTTTTTTTTTTTTTTTTTTTTTTTAACCTTTTACAAAATCGACACGTGTGTCTTTTTATATATATTTTTTGTTGGATGAAATTTATATGAGTTTGACAAAATTATTTTATTTTTGACTTTTGATTGTCCAATGGGATGGCTTCATAAGAGGGTTCATCATAATGGTGTTTTCAAAAATTGGCCAGGTATAATATACGAAAGAGGTAAGAAAGGTATTGTTGATTATAGTGATATTAATGAAGTTTCTATTGATGAGATGGATGCCCTTATGGTCCAAGTTGGTTATGAGTCTGGACTAACCTATTACTACTACTTTGTTAAGCATGGTAGTACACTGGATGATAGTTTTTATAGCTTCTGTGAGCATGTGAATCTTGAATTTTTAAAACATTGTTAGTGACCATAAGATGATAAATGTTTATGTTGAAATTGGTAAGACAAGATTATAGTTAAATGAAATGTCTCCACAATCTATTAAGAGAGTTTTAGGAGATGGATGAAGAAAGTAGAAAGGTAGCTTGTGTTGCTATTCAATCATGTTGTAGACAATTGGTTTAGATGGCATTGATAATGAATATCTGGTAGAGCCTTTTCTTCAACTAACACAACTCTCTTTAGACATCAATAGTATTGGAGAATCTAGTAAGTTTCTAGATATTGAACTTGTGTTTTCAACTCCTGACATGTCTTTTTCTAGCCAACCTGTTGACAATATGCAAAAAGATAAACTTGTTGAGGTTTGTCAAAATGCTAAAGAGTTAAATGCTGGATTTTATAGTGAAGTTGATGTTAGTGACAACATTGATCCTACAAATGTACTGATTGATGAGGATAATACTTTTGAGGAGCCTTATATTGAGGTTAATCTATTCCAAGTGAGTCAGAGTAAGCAGTTAGGCAAAGTTGGAAGATCACTGATTAATGTGAATAACACATTTTAGGAGCCTAATGTTGATGTTACTCTGTTTCAAGAGAGTCAGAGTAACCAATTAGGCAATGTAGGAACATCTTGCCAGATAGTTAATGACTAAATTGTGGCAAATGAAGAAAATAATTGAAATGAGAATGATTTACATCTTGCTTTGTTCTAAGTGAGTAAGAGTACATAGTTAGACAATGCAGGAACATCTAGCCATATACCTAATGACATGAATTTGGAAAAGAGTTAGATGTCATATATAGTAATGTCTTTGAAACTGATTGTCGTTCTTAGTCAGATGTAGGTTATTCTAGGACAACAATGGTTAGAACAGATGAGGATGGTGCTATTTATAAAACATTATTTTACTTTGGTCAAACCTTTGGTTCTACAAAAGAAATCAAAGAGATTGTAAGAAAGCATTCAATAGAAACTAGAAGGGTATTTACTTTTGTAAAGAATGATAAGGAAATAATAAGGGCCAGATGTATGGGTTTTGTTCCAATTTCGAGCCCGGTGAAAGTGTTGGACTGGGTATAAGCCTAAACAATGCAAGTAAGGGTCCAATAACCGATGTATAACAAGGAAGGAATTAATGGCGACCAAAATCGATTCTTCACCAACACACCGCCCATGGATGTTGTATGTTGACAGAGTGTGACACAAAAACTTGACCGTCGAAGTCATGAAGATGAACACACTGTTTGTAGTCAAGGAGCTCCTGTGTTTGACTATAACTTTCTCAAAGTAAATAATATAACAAGATCAAGTCAATCCACGGATTCCAAATAAGGTTGTTCGAAATCAACTTACCGACCAATTTGAATTTCAAGTGTCAATGCATAAGGTTTTAAGGAAAAAGTATGTATAATAGGGGTGAATTCAAGCTACAATTTACCATGTTGAGAGATTATGTTGTAGAGTTACAAAAGAAAAGATCTAATACAATAGTTAGGATGAATGTGGAACCTGGTGCAGATCATACTCTTCAAACAAGAGTATTCAAGAGAATTTATGTTTGTTTAGGTGCATTGAAGGCATGATTCAAAGCTTGTCAGAGAGAGTTGTTTGAATTAGAATTTTATTTATTTATTTATTTATTTTATTTTTATTTTTGGGGTAATAGCCAAAAAGTACTATACTTGCCACCCTTCCTCTTGAGGTAGCGAACAAAATTTTTATTTCGAGGGTAATATACTTTCAAATTCATCCTCTTTAGGGTAATTTCATGAACAGTTGGACAATTTTGCCCTATTACCCACAAGAGCAAATGATGGCAAGTATGATACTTTTTTATCGGAATAAATAATGTACTAGCCGTCGGAAAACGTGTTTTGGCTAAGAAAGCGGAATAAGAATTAACAAGGTAACGTGTTTGTGATAGGGAAGCGAATGTATTTTGGCCGAATTTGATCGGCGACGATCAAACTCAATAGGTTTATGAGTTAAGATGCGGAATTGGATCGCTTTGATACCGGTTGATACACTCTTACGAGAATCAACGAGATTCAAATAAGAATTGAGCTCAAGAATTAGTTAATGGGATTTGTTATGGCTTCTCGACTTGTAGAAGTTTATTACAAGAGAAATTACAAAATCAAAACCGCTTACAAATGTGAAATGAATTGTGTTATATACAAATGAAATGATGAAATGGTCATAATTTTTCCGCCTAAATGGTAAGGGTTAAAGCTGCTTATTTGAACCCCACACGTTGTGCCATGCACGCGTATACTTATTTAAACTCATGTCCTTTGCAAATGGAAGTGGTGGAACTAAATTATCTTAATAAGTAAATAGTGTAAACTTAAAACAAAATATTTTATCATAGATTTAACACAATTATAAATCATTAAATAATTTATCTTAATACATATCCAAAATTTAACATAATAAAAACTAGGGCAAATGATAAAAAAGTATCATACTTGTCATTTCCTCTTGTGGGTAATAGGGCAAAATTGTCCAACTGTTCATGAAATTACCCTAAAAGGATGAATTTGAAAGTATATTACCTCGAAAATAAAAAATTTGTTCGCTACCTCAAGAGGAAGGGTGGCAAGTATAGTACTTTTTGGCTATTAGCCCTTTATTTTTTTGTATTGATGGTCCTTTCAATGGTTAACTTTTTACAAATGTGGGAAATGATAGCAACAATGGTATTTACCCATTAACTTATGCTTTTGTATAATCAGAAAACATATAATCATAGACTTGGTTTCTTCAATGTTTATGTGATGATCTTGAACTACAACCAAAATCAAACTTCACTTTTATTAGTGACATACAAAAGGTTCTCCCTTAAATTGGTATTGAATTCATGTTCCTCTGTTTTTTAACGGACACTAAATATATGTGATTTTGTGTAGGGTATTATTCCAGCTTTAGCAAAAGTTTTCTAAATGCCCAGCACATATTATGTCTTAGAAGCATTCATGAGAAAATAAAACTTCAATGGAAAGGTAGGGCCATCAAAGACTATTTTTGGAGATGTGAAACAGCCTCAACTGTTATATAGTTTGAGAAAGCTATGCTTGCTTTCAAAAGATTTAGTGAACTTGCACATGGTTGGTTAAGTATGATATCACCAATCCATTGGTCAAGGGCACATTTTCAGGTAAACTATCTATTTGTATAACTTAAGTGGTATATGTTAATGCATTATGAAATTTATAATCAATACACCTTTTTTTATTCTCTAGGGAGAGCTCATTCTGATGTGTTACTTAATAACATGTGTCAAGTGTTTCATAGGAAAATAGTTTGAAGTATGAACAAACCAATCATTACAGCCTTAGAATACATAAGGGAATACTGTATGAAGAGAATAATGATCGTTTTAAATGTGATTGAAAAGAGTAATTGGCCACTAATACCAACTGCACAACACATGTTATATGTGATTCAGAAAAATGTTGTTAAGTAAAATGATATATGGAATCGGGGAGATAAGATTTAGGTTAGTGGACCATGGGGAGACAAATGTGTAGTGAATGTTGTAAGTAAGACTTGCACTTATAGAAGATGGGAGATAATAGGTTTACCATTTAAACATGTTGTTGCTACCAATTGGAATATGGATTTAAATGGACAATAAGTAGGATCTGTGGAAACATGGGCTCATCCTTGTTAGTATTTTAACACTTGGCAAGAAACTTACAAACACACTATCCAGCCCATAAATGGCAATGAGCATTGGGAAAAATCAACTGTGGCCACAACCATTGTTCCACCAAAACATCAAACAACTAAGGGTATCAAAAAAAATAAGAAAGACAACTTATGAAACTGGAGATATTATTAAGAATGGTAAGTTGTCTAAGGCTTGAAAGAATGTAAAGTGTAGTGTTTGTGGCATTGCTGGACACAATCGAAAAACATGTCTTGGGAAGGATGGTATATGTGGAACTCAAAGTAGTGAAAGTGTGCCTAAAAAAAAGATCAAGTGCTAAAGGAAAAGGTAAGAAAGTGCCCAAAAGAGTTGTAGCAAAAAATGTTGCAGCAAAAAATGTTTCAGCAAAGAAGACACATCCTAAAGGTAATAAAGTTGCAGCAAAGAAACTAGTTAAAGGTCCAAGTGTTGTTTAAAGTCAAGATGTTGTAGTTCAAGCAAGTTGTGTTCAATCTGAAAGTCAAATTCAAGCTAATGATGTTGAATCCCAACCTGAATATCAGGTCCATTCAAGTGGTGTGCAAGCAGTTTCTGATTCATCCTAGCATACGCTACCAAGAAGGACTAGGCAACAAACTGCATTGGAAAGAACGATGGCCTCAACATAGGTCACTTGTTTTATGCTTTTTGAATTAGACAACGTTTCATCCATTATGTTTTCTATAAACAAGTTATGTACTCTAAAAACAAATGTGTGTGTCTAACTCTTATTATTACGTTGAAAAGTATGAAATCTTATGCATTTGAAATTATATCCATTTGCATTATCTATGAAACCATGTTATGTTTGTGTAATCTTATATATATTTCTTGTTAATTGATTTTGTACATTTGTTACGTTGTTGTACTGGTACAAAGATAGCAATTGCCTAAACATATTCAAGTTAGAAACACACTTGGTCATATATTGTGATGTTATCCGAAATTCAACATTTGATGCCTACAGTTGTAAATGACTAAAATGGTTAACTGGTACCCAATTGAAGACTCAAATCAACAAGTACTAAATGACCAAATTTTTACACTAGCCTCTAAAGGTAACAATGTTTATGACCATGTGCATAAAGTCAATGCTAACCAAAGTCAATACTATTAAAAAAGTCAATACTAACGAATTCATAACCAACTGCATAAAGATAAGGTAAACTTAGTTGTTATAAAAACAAAATTCATAACCAAATAGGAGACTTAATTACCTCAATTTTCAATATAAGAAAACATGAAACATTCTATTAAAGAGGATGTAAAGTTAGTACATACTACATCATTGTTTGATCAAGATTGTTACACTAAGATAATGCCCTAACAAGTACTTACATTTCCAGAAAACTCAAAATACCACCATCATACATAATAGCTAAAGAGTTATCCAAATGCATTAACAATCAAGAACAAAATCCAACTGAGCACCATGTAAACCTTTCACTTCCACACTTCGGCTTGAGAAGCTTGTAATCTTGCCTCAAGCTCATTTATCCCCCTCAAATGGCTAGGTATGATCATTGTTGAACAAGCACGCATTTGCGGATCATACCATCCTATGAACCGACAAGAAGACCCCTAATCATGAAAATGACAAGTCATTAAAGTAAAATAACAACCACCATTGTTATTTTGTACCTTGCTACTACGTAAAACATAAATAATCTTAACATGCACTTACTTGATCGGGAATAGAATCGACACTCTAGGTTGATTGTTGTCCACGATGTGCAACTATTGCCCGCTTAACACACCAACGAACCATTTTGTCAGATTTAAGATTTTGGAGAAGAAAACTTTTGAGGAAAGTTTAGGGATGATGAGTGAGTATGAAAATTGTGGTAGAAGAGTAATATAAAGAAATGGAAACACTGTACAACGACTTTAAGTAATATAACACAATAAAAAGACCATTATGCCCTCACCTAAAAAGACATTGGAAAATTAGCCGTAGTTAACTGAGAGATAACTGTTAAAGGGACCTAGGATGATCAAAAACATGAAAATAGGGACCTTCCGTGACAGAAAAAAAACTTTGTCAGACTCAGCTTGATGGTTTGATACAAGTTGAGGAACGAACGGTGTATTTTACTCTAAAGCTTATTCGTATCATCAAATTTTACATTTGTTCTTTTACATTTTGACAGATCGTTGTTTTGTAAATTACAGTTTTCATCCTCGCAAGTCTTTTTGCTTATGGACCTGAAAATATGGAAAATACTGATTTTGCCCAATTCTCTTGATTTCGTCTCACGGCACTCGGGACTATGAAAGCATTCTAACAAATGCTAGTAATAATAATAGTTAGTCTCGTTGTATCTTCAGCAAAATCATGATACTCATTCTCTTACCTTTATACAATATGATATTTATTAATTCTTTCTCCTTGAATCATTTTATCATTCCTTCAAGTGGCACAATTATATGAATAAAAAAGACGAGTAGGAAGGTTTTGTAAGAGCATTTTTCTTTTAAAAAAACCTTAAGATGTAATTAGTTGAAACTGGGTAACACTTCACTAGCTAGTTGGATATTTGATACCTTTCCAACCCATCACACACCTTGACGCATGCTTAAGATGCAGCCCAACTTTATTTATAACTGTCATTTTAGCCCAATTACAGTCATATTATAAGTAAACTTTTTTTTTTTTTTTTTTTTTTTAACAAATATTAATAATCATGTCAACACTACTTTACTATTCTTCTTGTTGTGGTTGTTATTTAATCTTTCAGGATAGAAGACAACTTCACCAAAACCACCTTTACTTGACATGTAAATGACATATTTTCGTAACATTATGCATATTCATAAAGTTCGATAAACGACCAGCCTAGATATATAATGGTTTTAGAATTGATTTCGACTCTTGAATTAAGTTGACCATGTCTTGTGAAAACCGGTTATTACTCACTAATCTATACTACTTATAAAGCATTTAGCACCCTCTCTCATAAAATGTTTTTAAGATATCGTTAATGTATTTTTTAAGCATTATAATTTTTAATGCATAATACATATAGCTTTTACTAATTTATTTTCTACAACATTTTAATGCTTCATTTATTATTTCTTTTTGAATTAGTATAGTTTTAATGCAAAAATGTACATATAAATGAATATAATTTTAAAATGCATGCAAAACTACAAAGTTCCAAAACTATTATTATATCGTAAGCGTGTTTCGAGAACCAATCTAAATAAACCTTGAATTATTTTAAATAAAATTAACCACAAAAGTAAAAAACGATTTTTTGTAAAAATCGGGACAATTTTTTGAAGACAAATGATGCAAAGATGTAATTCAAAATTGATAATTTATTTGATTTTTATACATATTATATATATCTATACTACTTATAAAGCATTTAGCACCCTTTCTTCTAAATTTTTTAAAGATGTCATTAATGTGTTTTTTAAGCATTACAATTTTTAATGCATAACGTACACAATACATATAGCTTTTACTAATTTATCTTCCACAACATTTTAATGCTTCATTTATTATTTCTTTTTGAATTAGTATAGTTTTAATGCAAAAATGCACATATAGATGAATATGATTTTAAAATGCATGCAAAACTACAAAGTTTCCAAACTATTATTATATCGTAAGAGTGTTTCGAGAACCAATCTAAATAAATTTTGAATTATTTTAAATAAAATTAACCAAAAAAGTAAAAAACGGTTTTTTATAAAAATCGGGACAATTTTTTGAAGACAAATGACGCAAAAGTGCTAAGTGCTAATTCAATTATTAATATATTAGTATATTAATTATTATACTTTTCATGGATAACTCTAAATGATTGCTTAAACATGTAAGTTTTCTTTACATTATAAGCATTCTTTTATTTATATCTTCTATCTATGTGGGACAAGTGTTATAAACAATATTAATGATACAAACATTTTCATAAATATATACTATACAAGATGAATATATTATATGCTCTCTTTTATTTATATCTTTTATCTATACGAGACAAGTGTAATAAACAGTATTAATGATACAAACATGTTCAAAAATATATTTTATTTACTTATTACGAGGTGTTGATTATTAAATATATATTTCATAAAAAAAATGTGTCTACTTACTTGTGACTACGGACCACAATCAACTAATTTGACCATAACCCCATAACATTATTGACTACAGCGACGCAAAATCACGCCACTTTCAATTATTTTTATATGAATTAGTTTGATATCATTCATCACTTTTTTAAAAGTTATTCAAACTCATTATATTTTCGCTATAGGTAAAGTTATTGTAAGAGAAAACATAAAATTGAAAACATTTTTTGCCGAAAATTTTATTACTTGATACATGTTGCCGCAACGCGCGGGTATCCTACTATAATATTCTAAAGAGTTTAAATATGTGATATGAAACTTTTGGCATCCGTAAATTTATCGTCACATAAAACGTTTCAGATTATAAAGCATGGTTAATTGAATTTTTTTATTTCAGAGTATCCGGCGCCGCATCACGCGGATACCCTGCTAATATGTTATGAAAGGGACAATGCTAAGCTGCTAACTTGATTAGGCTACCTAATTTTTGGTTTGAGATCCTCTCATGTTACATTTGAACATGAGAGGTTATGTTCAGGCTTATGTGAGTGGAAAAAAAACATAAATTAATCATTGTAGGACCTTTATTTTATAACTTAATCATTGTGAAGAATAAACTAACTAACATAGCCTCTCATATTCAAATAAAACATGAGAGGATCTCAATCCTTAATTTTTCCAAAAATTTCAATTACACAATCCAACCATACTAAATCCGTACAAGGGTGTTACCAAACATAGTTTTCATGTTCACCTGTTATGCAAAAACCACCTTATATTGGTAAAAATAATAAGGTAATTTTTGTTTGTTTGTTTGTCAAAACATAATTTTGTAAAAGGTAAAATTCGAATACTAAAACAATCTCATATAGGATAAAAGAAAATACAAAATGAAAAGAAAATGGATTTATCTATTTATTTATTTAATTTTTATTAATATATTTTTTTTATCAATAGGATATCTTAATTTAAAAATCGAGCTTTCTAATTGGCTAATAAAAGTCAAAAGTTGATTAATTTGTTTAAACTCATCTAAGCTTCATCAAGCTAAATAAATACGTATATATAAAAACACATGTGTCCATTTTGTTAGCAAAAAAAAAAAAAAAAAAAAGTTAATTAATAAGACATTAGTTGTTAAACTTTAAATAAATTATAAAGACTAAGTAAACTTATTGGTTTTCATATTTTTTTAATACTTTTATAATTTAACAAATACCCTTATACTTTATACCCCAAGATTATGTATATATTAAACAAGTAAAATTGTCCGCGCGTTGCTGCGGGAGCATTGTGTCGATGCTTATAACTCTATGCTTAAAGACATGTTTTCTAGATCTTCTTGCGGGCAAGTCGTCCATTCAAGGATCCTTTATGGCCAATACATTTTGTTTCATAGAAGTCATATCAATAACACACAAAGGAAGATCATAAATAACAATCTTTAGTTTATTATAAATATATTGTTCGCTACTGTGGTAGTTTAAACGGATGGATCAATGTGCAACATAGAAAAATACGTTATATCGGTTTTATTAAATAAGATTCATTAACCAATTTGCCCTTAGGTGTATTTTTTTTTATGTTACACATTGACTAATCGGTTAATTCAAGTGATAATTTAAACCTTGATTCACCTGTTTATTCAGATAGTAGCAGTAAAGAGGCAATGCCTGCAGATGCTACGGCCAACACGATCTTCCCTTCTGAACGCAAGGTGTTAATAATTGTTTTCCATAGAAAAGTTTTTCCCACTCCACCATATCCATATACAAACACCAGCTCACATAGAACACTATATATGTTTAAATAAAGATACCGCTGCACAAAATTACCATAAGATGCTACATGTTAAATTTCAAGTTCAGAAGTTGAATCAAATGTAATAGAAAAGAATGTCGATGTGGTAATCACCTGAAGTAGGTCATAGATTAGCATTTCTAGTTCTTCTTTTCTTAGGATTTTTTTTCTTTTTATTGTACTAAAACACATCATTGTGTTCTCCTTTCATGATCTTTGTTCATGAAAATTTTAACTAATGAATGGTATTTTTATTATAGTGTTGGTACTTTTACATAATGTTTGGAAATGTTAATACAAATATCGCCATTAAACGTTATTTATATTTTGATCTTTGCCTAAGTTTTGTTAACGACAAAAGTAAATTTAATTTATAAAAGCTTAAAGCTTGTCAAGTTTAATAGATATTAAAACAAGTTTTTTCAAACAATATATTCATCATTCAAGATTTACATTTGTGATTAGTGACATCTTGATATGACTCTAATCATTATGTATGATGGTAGTTTTAGAATGTGTTAGGTTCTTAAACCAAACACTACTTAAGTACTTACATATTTCTAAAAATAGAAATACAACATATGACATCATGTTATGCATCATGGAAATCATTGGAAGATTTCATTAGATATTTTGTGTGAATTTGTACTCTTCATATCTTGCACAATCTCACTTAGATATAGTTGACTTTAGCATGATTTGATATCTTGGCTGTCAGAACCCCACGGTACCAATTTGGTACACGGGCGGAACCCTTTTAAGGGTTCCGCGGTCCGTGGACGCTCCTGTCCATTTTGGCTATAAATAGCAATGCCAAGCCAAGTAGTTTTCTCATCCCTTTCTAACATACTCTCATACATATCTTCTCTAACCTTTCTAACTCGGTTTCATATCATATTAGTGATCTCTTTGTAGCAAAGAAGATCAAGTCATATTCAAGCTTCAACGAGAAGTTGGAAGTCTTGTTTGTTTAGTGTTGTATGATCTAGTGTTGATCCATACTTCATTGTTGTATCAAACCATCATAATCTTGTGAGTGTGAGTGGTTAGTATTTTAGTCCTCAAAATACATTGTGTGTGGGAGTAGTTGTACCTTGGAAAGAACTCGACATCTAGCTTAGTGTCGGAAATAGTGTAAGCGAAGTGTAAAGGTTTTCTCCGCGGTGAAAGGAGCTTGTTGACTAGTGAAGTTAAACTCTCGAGTGTGAGACTCGGGAGTGGAGTAGGGCAAGGAAAAAGAGTCCTTGTAGGCGAACCACTATAAACAACTTGTTGTGGTTTGATCATTTCTTTCCTTATTTACTTATTACACATTGCTTGCATATTTCATTAACATACTCAAGATCAATATCAATTGATCTTTCAATAAGTTTCAAAACAAAGTTTTAATTGGTAAACTATTCAACCCCCTTCTAGTTTTCTACAATTGGTACCAGAGCCTCGTTGCTCAAGAATTTCTAAAATAACTTGTATTTTATAAACTTGAAACGATTCATGGATTCGAAAACTTTAAAGAAGGGCAATCTATGCAAAGACTACCACTCTTTGAAACCAATGGATTTATCTATTGGAAAACCGTTTGAAACATATGTAAAATCAAAAGATATAGATCTTTGGTTTATTATTGTTAAAGGAGATTTTAGTTCTACAACAAAGGATATTTCCGTTAATGAACAAAAGAAATTAGTTGCTAAAAATAATGAAGCTCAAATGATGCTTTATAATGCTTTACCTAGAAAAGAATATGAAAGAATTTTATGTGTGAAACCGCCAAAGATATTTGGGAATCTTTAATTGTTACACATCAAGGTAATTCAAAAGTCAAGGATAACAAAATTGATCTTCTTGTTCAACAATATGAACAATTTGTTATCCCTGAAGATGAAACCATTGATTGTGGCTTTGCTCGTTTCAACACCATCATTACATCACTTAAAGCACTTGATGAATCTTTTCGTAGTAAGAATTTTGTCAGGAAATTTCTTAGAGCACTCCATCCCAAATGGAGAGCTAAAGTGACCGCTATTGAAGAATCAAAAGATCTCTCAATAATGTCACTAGACGAGCTAATTGGCAACCTCAAAGTTCACGAAATGGTAATGGAGAAAGATTCGGAGATCATCAAAGGAAGAAAGGAGAAGATCAAATCCGTTGCTCTAAAAGCAAAGGCGGAATCAAGCGATGATGATGAATCTTGTTCCGGTAGTGAAGATGAGGAGTATGCCATGGCCGTTAGAGATTTCAAGAAGTTCTTTAGAAGAAGAGGAAAGTTTGTAAGACAACCTCGAGAAGAAAAGAAGCCATTCCGAAAAGATCGGGATGATAAGAAGAGTAAAGGCGAAAGAAAGTGTTTTAGATGTGGTGATGCAAGTCATCTCATAGAGAATGTCCCAAGCCACCTAAAAGCAAAACTCAACGAGCTTTTGTAAGTGGTGCTTGGAGTGATAGTGAAGATGATGAAGAGTCAAGCAAGGAAGAGATCGCTCTAATGGCACATGAGTCAAACGAGGTACATTCCGACTCTTCTTATTCTTCTATTGATGATGAAACTTTTCAAAACAATACAATCAATTGTGTGAGCTAAGTCTAAAATCATAACTAAAATAAATTTTTAAAACCAAAAGGAATTTTGGAAAATGAAGTCTATGAGTTAAAAGAAAAGCAAAACGACTTGAAAAGGAAAGGCAAATGACGATGATTGTAAATCGTGTCAAGAGCTTAATCTTGAAATAGAAAACTAAAGCTCACACAATAAGTTCTAATCGAAAATAATTCTAAGTTTAAAAGGTTTAACAAAAACATCGCTCTTGCCGATGAAATAGTTAAAATCCATAAAACACCGGGAGACATGAATGGGCTAGGTTTTAATGAAGTATTAATTCCAAAGAGTCAAAACAAAACGGCCGAAAAGGACGAACATTCATCAAAATTGTCTGCGAAGATAAAGACGGACGAGACGGAACCAAAATAAGGGTTCCGTCCACAGTAAAAATGGTACCGCGGGTATTTCCACGAGACAGAATGTTCGCAATACGGACCGTCTTGAATTTGTTAAAGTAACAAAGAAAACCAATGATAATGTTAAACTAAAACCGCTTATTACATCGTGAGTAGGACTTATTAAAATGAATTTAGATCAAAACTACTCAACAACGATATAAAACTTCTTTTGCCAAACGCCTTTCCTAAGAGCAACCACTACGCTCAACCTAACTACCAACACAACGGTGTAATCAAAGTTTCCTAGACCATATCAAACTCCGGATTACATGCCATGGAACTCTTATCCATCATTTCCATACATAAATCAAATAAATGGTATGTTTAACCCAAACGGACCCATGAGATATTGGGGACCAAATGCTTGAGTTATTTGCTTCTTAGGTATGCTTAAAAGTTGGATTGAAACACGATGAATGGATAAAAGATAGTGGATGCTCACGACACATGACGGGCAACAAAGTCTCTTCTCATCATACCAAGAGTATGACGGAGGTAATGTCACTTTGGTAGCAATCTCAAAAGCAAAATCATTGGCAAAGGTACGATTGCTCATAACTCCCTAACTATTGAAAATGTTGCTCATGTGGATAAGTTAGATTCAATCTACTTAGTATTAGCCAACTATGTGATAAAAAGTATAAAGTACTATTTGATGAAAATGGTAGTAAAATACTAAAAGATGGTATCACCATAGCTAAAGGAGTTAGGAAAAATAACATATCGTCATGAAAATAGATAAAACATATAATGACAAACTTTGCTTAACAACATTAGATGATAGCTCATCTCTTTGGCATAGACGCTAGGTCACGCTAATATGAGACTTATACAAAACCTATCTTCAAAAGAGTTGGTTAGGAATTTACCAAAACTAAAATATGACCAACACTTTTGCGACGCTTGCAAAATTGGTAAACAAACACATAGTAGTCACAAATCTAAAAATATGGTGTCCACATCTAAGTGTCTAGAATTATTACATATGGACTTGTTTGGACCATCCGCTATAAGAAGCTATGGAGGCAACTTATACACTTTGGTCATAGTAGATGATTACTCAAGGTTTACTTGGACGTTATTTTGAAAACCAAAATGAAGCTTTTGATAAATTTGAAATACTTAGCAAGAAAATTCAAAATCTTCTAGGTGTCAAAATTGTGTCGATCCGAACGGATCATGGTCGTGAATTTGACAACGAAACTCAATTTGGAAACTTTTGTGATACAAATGGTATAACACATAACTTTTCCGCTCACAACACCTTAATCAAATGGAGTAGTAGAACGTAAAAATAGAACAATTCAAGAAATGAGTAGAACAATGCTTAATGAACAAAACATTCCTCAAAAGTTTTGGTATAACGCCGTTGACACTTCTACATATATTTTGAATAGAGTCTTAATCGTCCTTTCCTAAACAAATCACCATATGAACTTTATAAAGGTAAAAGCCAACATTAGGATATTTTAGAGTCTTTGGTTGTAAATGCTTTATTCTTAATACTAAGGATTATCTCACCAAGTTTGACCCAAAGTCTTATGAAGGTGTATTTCTTGGTTACTCTCAAACTAGTAAAGCTTACATTGTCCTAAATAAAGAAACAATGATAGTCGAGGAATCGTTGAACATAACATTTGATGAAAGTCCACCTCCTCTAAGACATCACCTTTGGTAGATGATGACTTAGTTGAAAGTCAAATAATAGAAAGTCAAATTAATAATAACAAGGAAGATGAACCATCAAATAAGAAAATTGTCAACATCAAAGAATCTAAAATTCATCCATTAGAAAAGGTCATAGGACAACTTAATCAAAGAACCTTAAGGTCACAAGCCCAAAATCAAAGTAATCATTTTTGTTTTGTATCCACCATTGAACCGAAAACCATAAATGAAGCAATAAAAGATGAATCATGGGTAATTGCCATGCAAGAAGAATTAAACCAATTCGTTAGAAATGATGTTTGGAAACTAGTTCCAAAACCCAAAGATCAAACTATAATTGGAACAAAATGGGTCTTTCAAACAAAATGGACGAAAATGGTGTAGTATCTAGAAACAAAGCTAGGCTTGTTGCACAAGGTTATAATCAACAAGAAGGAATTGACTATGATGAAACTTATGCTCGGTAGCTAGCAATCTATTAGAATATTACTTGCTTATGCATGTGCTTATGACTTTAAATTATTTCAAATGGATGTTAAAAGCTAGACTTGAATCTATTAGAATATTACTTGCTTATGCATGTGCTTATGACTTTAAATTATTTCAAATGGATGTTAAAAGTGCTTTTCTTAATGGGTTTATTAACGAAGAAGTGTATGTTGCTCAATGATGAGTGTGTAAATACTCATCATTTTTGTGTCTATCTGAATCGCCTTAAAACGTTTAAAATGCTCGAAATGCATCAAAATATCGAAAATATTCCAAAATTGCATTTTATATGTTTCGGATGCAAAATGTTCAAAATCGATGAAAATGAGCTAAGTTTGCATAATTGGCGCTTCAGTCCCCAAGTTTCAAAAGTTGTCGAAATAGTCCTGAGCCTTAATTTCAAAGAAAAATCACCAAAGGTCCTTTTAAAATCATAACTTGTCAAAATTAGTCCTTTGGTGAAAAATGTCAAAAGTTTTGAGAAATTACAAAATTGGTCCTTCAAGTTTGAAAATTGGCAAAAATGGCCCCTGGAAATTGGAAAATGTCAAGTTTGGTCCTTGTATTATTAAAACTTGTCACTTTTGGTCCCTTGAAACATCTTTGCAGAAATGGCAGCCTAGGTCCTTGATCAGAAATTACAAAAAGAGTCCTTGTATTAAACACCTTTGGACCCTATCAAATCCAATTGTGACCCTGCCATCCCATTTTGGACCCTTGTCAATATCAATTTGGACCCCCTTCATATATTAGCCCCCCAGTCAAACGATAAGTCAAACAAACACACCTTGGCGCCAAAGTCTTTCTCCCCAACTGCTTAGCCTGCAACACTCTATCTCCCATCCCCCCTCCTCATCATCCATTTTCCATGTCCCCCCACCTCAACTAACCTCCAAGAAGCATTTAATGCTCATTCCCCCCCCCCCTCACTCAACCTCCCAGTTGATAATCCAATTTTGGCGCCAAAAATCCAATCAATGGCCAAGATGAAGTCAAGCTATCCAATGGTCCTGATTTAAGGTGGGAAACACTCAGAGTAGTGAGAGAAGCAGTTTGGGTATAAAAGAAGCAAGAAGAAAGAGAGAATGGAGGAACACTTAGTTTATTTTTAAAAATGTATGTCGTATTTTAAATTCTTAGTCTTAAAAAGATTTTCAGTTATAATTTTAAGTTTCTTTGTATCAAATTAAAGTATTTCAATGTATTGCAACTCTGTTTAAGTATCAATTCAAGTTCATGTTCAGATTTCTTGTTTCATGATTACTGTTGAAAATTTCCATTTCAAAGTCTGATATACAAGCTCTTATTAGCTTATTTTTAAGCTCAAACAGGCTTATATGAGCTTATTATAGCTTATTGTAAGCTTGCTTTTAAGTTTCAATCAAGTTTGGAATTTGGTCAAAGAAAGTCAAACGGGGCAAAAATGGAAATGGAAATGGATATGGGTTGAAGCAGAGCTGGCTTTGGGTTGATATTGAGCTAGGATAGGGTTTGGAATAGAATAGTTGTTCTTGTTTTCTTTGGCAAGCCACTGTGGCTAGGACCTTTTGTAAGTCCAATTTCATGATTCATTGCATATTTGGTATTTGTAGTTATCAATGGTTGAGACTGGTTAATTAGTGGTAATTAGAGTAGTTATAATCAGTTTAATCAATAATATATACTAGTGTAGTGTTTAGCTTAATTAAAATTTGCAAATCAGTGATATCAATGGTGTTTGGATTTATTGCTTTATCTGTGTTCAAGGCTTGTTCAGTGATTAACTCTTGTTGTTTTAGGTTTGTTTAGTTCATATTGACTCATATCTGTCAATAAATTGTGCCTGCAACCCACCAAAGTCAACATCACATGAATACTGTCTTATATGCTTATCTGTTGTGATTTTGTTAAATCATAATCTTGTTTTGTGTTTATAAAACTTAGATATAGTTTGCAAAAGCTTCATTTCATCATATTATATCAATTTCATTCCACAAATTGGATTCAAAGTTCATCAAAGTCAAAATGTCCAAAGTGTTTCAAAAGTCAAAACGAAAAAGTGGTTTTAAGCCAAACTGAGTTGATTTTTCTTGGATTCAATTCTGAGCCAAATTAAAAGAAATTGTGGGTTTAAAAACTTCTCTTGGTCTACTTCCTTATTACCATTTTTACAGATTTTGTGAATTTTTATAAGCTCCATTTGAGCTTGTCAATTGGTCTCGGTTCCTCAGGTAACTGTTGTCGGTTTACACCGACTTTGCATGTGTTTTGTCTGCAGCTTGCACAGAGCTCTCAAAAGCTTGCTTAGGTCTGGATTTTGGTTTAGACATAGCTAGCCAGGTCCTCTTGAGGTTCCCACTTTTGTTTTCTATTTTCTAGCTTATTAGGTGTCTTATTCTTAAGCTGCAAGTAGCTCATCTCAACTGTTTTTGCACTTATACTCAAATAAGCCAAATCTTTGTAACTTGTAATCCAGAGGTTTAGGGTTGTTGTTTTAAGTTTCATTTTGGTTCTTTTAGCATAATATAGCTTCTGTATCAGTTTGGTGTTTGTTGGTAGCTTATTGCTTATTCTAAGTGCTTATTTTTAAGCACTTTACATTGCAGTTGCATTTTCCTTCACACAAGCATCTGTTTTTCCATTTTTCCTAGATTCTCTATATTATTTTAGGCTTATCTTGAATTTTTCAGATTTTTCCAAGTTAGTTTGCTATTTTTCTGCATTTTAATCAATTTTTAGTACTTTTTAATTAGCATTTAATACAAGTAATTAAGAAAAGTTTCAAAAAAATAATTTTTCATTTTTCTTAAGTTAAGATAAATATAAAAAGCCAAAAAAATATTTTTTTCAGATTTTTCTTAGTTAATTTTGTATTTTTAAGCAATTTAATTAGTTTTAAATAGTTTTTAATTCCTAGAAAATAGAAAAATAATCGGAAAAATACAAAATTAGTTTTGAAAATTCTCTTTGTTATTTTAGATTTTCCTAGTCATAATTTTATTTTTCAAGCTTTATTTCATATTTTCTTGTAATTTAGGTTATTATTAAATAGTTAAAATAGTTTTTAATTAATAATAATTAGATAAATAGTTATAAAAATAATTTTCTTTTTCTAAAAATTTTCTTTTATCATTAGGTTTGTAAAATATCATTTTCATATTTTTAGGATTAATATTGTGTAAGTTTCACATTTTCATTTTAGACGTAACGTAGTTTTTAATTCGCTTTTATAAAACATAAAATCAAAACATCATTTTGAAAATAGTGATAGCGTTTATTTAATATTTTTTATCTTTTAATTTACTTTAATTTGCATTTAAGCCTTTGTAATTATGCACTATTTCGTAGTTATAATAATCACAACCTTTTTCTGCTCAAATTTCTCGATCACTATATCGTTTGGTGATTCTTCGCATAGCTCATTGGGACATAACGACCGGGAAACACTATACTCCCCGATCTTCATTGCATTGGTGTCTCGAAATGTTTTAAGTTTCTTACGGTTGGCCATTCACAAGTGGTCACCATGCGTGAGAAAACTTGACGGTTTGCACGGATCAAATTTTACGCCACGGGAGTCGTGTTGATTATCTTCCGCTTAGCATATTAGTAGTTTGAATACTCACTCTTTGTTCATATCATCCATCTCTATCTATATATATATATATTTTTCTTATAAAAATCCAAAACCCAAAACATCCAAAACGATAAAACACAAAAATATTTTCCTTTTGTTTCTATATATATATCAAAATAAAAATACAAAAGATTTGTCGTTTTCTTTAATAATAACAACATAAAAGATTACCACCGCAAACCAAGGCAAGGTACTACCTAACTGGGGTACGACCATAATAAGTTCCCGAACCAAAGATTTAAAACTTGCCTTTGTGTCCTTGTGATTGGTGTACCTTTTTCAAAGAAGCCATTCATCCTGTGATTATTGGTTAAGTTCACTGTTGTTTTGCCTCGATTTTGTTTTAATTGATTTTGCTGTTATATCTACGTTTCAGAACCAGAAAACCCATAAAGATTCTTCTCACCCCAATTTTTATAATTCATCTTCATAATTCCCATTTCTCTCTTAACTCGAGTTTCCTTAGAGTTAACTCTAGTGTATGCGCACTCTTCTAGATCCGTGAGCCCATTTCGTGAGCTTGTCAAGATTCCAAGAAGGCGTGTCCAGACTTTCTGCTCCATCGATCGGATTCGAGATCCGGATCGCTCACACTACTTCCGTTATCATGGCGGAAGAACGCCTATGTGTGAGCTTCTCCGAGCACCCATCGACGGGTATGGAGATGCTATTGTTGTACCGACCATTGTGGTGAAAACTTTGAACTCAAGACCGGTTATCAATCTTGTAACCTCAAATCAATTCTACGGTTTTGAGCGGATGATCCTCATGCTCATATTCGATGGTTTAACAAGATTGCATATACCATCAAATACAAGAATGTCCCTACCGATGTTGTTAAGCTTCTTCTGCTCCCATTTTCTCTTGAGGACAAGCCCGGATTTGGCTTGAAAACAACCCCTCACCAATTGAGACATGGGAAGATCCGTGAAGAAATTTGTGAATGAATTCTATCCACCTTCCAAAACCACGAGTCTTAAAATGAAATCATCAAGTTCACTCAAAAGTTTGATGAATCCTTCAAGAATCGTGGGATCGTTTCAAGGAATTGCTTCGCAATGTCCTCACCATGGTTTCTCCGAGTTGATGCAACTCGATACTTTCTACAATGGAGTGAGTCAATCGATCAAGATTCTCTCAATTCCTCCACCGGAGGAAATTTCCTAAGCAAAACCGCCAAAGAAGCTTTAGCGATCATTGAAAACAAGTCTAAAATCCGCCCGCACGAAGCAAGCGGTTGTTTCCCAAGTCGGTGTTGGTCCTTCTTCATCGCCTGTGAGTCAATCTAGCACCGATGCTAAGATTGACAAACTCACTGAAGCCATTCAAGCTTTGGTTCTCTCCAACCAAAAGAAAGTCTCTTTTCCACAAACTTCACCTCCTGCGAAATTAAGAAAGTGGAAGTCTCAGTTACTTGTGGTGGCCCCATGCTTATTACAATCTGTATGGCCACCGATGGTAACCCGTTTGAAGCTAATGTTGTGGGCGGGATCTCTAATCGTGAGGCAATCAATATCGTGCTCCTATAGACCAAACCACCGCCCTAACCACTACCTGGACCTCCGGTTTCAACCAAAACCGTAATCAAAATCGAATAGACCAAACCAAGGTTTTCAAAACCAAGGTAATTTTAGTCCAAACAACGGTTTTCAAAATCGAAATCAAAATTTCCAACATCAAGGAAATTTCAATAGAAACCAGTGTCGTGGAAATTCCAACCTGTGGTATTTTCATGGAAATAATCAAGGAAATTTTCAAGGCCAAGGCTAATCCTAACAATAGAGGCGAATTTTCTAGTGCAAAATCAAGCTATTGTTCCAACTGGACCATCATCCGATGAGTTGTTGAAACAATTCATGAAATCCCAAGAGGAAATGAATAGGTTGTTGGTTAGCCGATTTCGACATTAAGAAGTCTTTAAATGATCGACCCTGGGCTCGTGTACTTTACCTAGCAACACGATCGCTAATCCGAGGGGCGATGCAAAGGCGATCACAACCGAGTGGTACTTCTATGATGGACCCGCTATTCCTACTACCTCTTCTTCTTCTCTCCGAAGGTAGTGGAAAGCGAACACGAGGCGACAAAGGACAAGGAACTTCCTACTAATAACGGAAGTACCAAAGAATGTCCATCCTCGGGTTGTCCCAAACCCAAAACCAAACCTCGAGTTGTTTTGAACCTCCAGTTGGTAACCCTAAATCTAAAACTTCTATTCCTTACCCTCACGCTTACATGAGCAAAAGCTCCGAGAAAGCTAGTCATCAAATGGAAAAATTCTTTCAAATTTTCCAAGAACTTCATTTTGACATAAGCTTTGCGGATGCCATCATGTTGATGCCCAAGTTTGCATCGACTCTCAAACACATGTTGAGCAATAAGGAAAAGCTATTTGAAATGGCCAAAACTCCTTTGAACGAGAATTGCTCAGCAGTTCTATTAAAGAAGCTTCCCGAGAAGCTAGGAGATCCCGGAAAATTTCTTCTTCCTTGTGTTTTTCCTGGGATGATTGAATGCTTTGCCCTTGCCGATCTTGGTGCAAGCATCAACTGATGCCTTATTCAATGTGGAAGAAACTTTCTCTTCCGAACTCATTCCTACCGCATGACTCTTGAGCTTGCGATCGTTCTATATCTCGTCCTCTTGGCATCGCCGAGGATGTATTCGTGAAAGTAGGAAAGTTCCATTTTCCACCGATTTTGTGGTTGTTGATTTCGATGCCGATCATCGGGTTCCTCTCATTGTTGGACGAGGATTCCCGAGAACGGCCGTGCTCTTATTGATGTATTTGAGCAAGAAATCACTTTACGTGTGGGTAATGAAGTCATACCTTTAACCTCGATCGAACTTGAGGTACTCCTCAAATTATGACATTGAATCGCTTAATCGAGTCGATTTAATTGATATTGCTTGAGAGGAGTACTCAAGAGTTTCTTGGTTATCTTCATAATTCGTGGGTGGGGATTCCACCACATCTTCTCAACCTATCATTGCCGACTCTTCCCCTCTCTCACCCGTTTGAGGGAGGTGACTTCTTCCGGAAGAGATCGATGAATTTCTTGCTATCGATGAATCAATTCCACTGGAATTGATGGTGTTTATGATTCGGAGGAGATATTCTTTATCTTGAGCAATTGCTTAATGAAGATCCATTACCTTCACTCCTCCGAAAGAAATCACGATTGAGGAAATCAAATCAAGACAAACTTCTCTCAAGAATTTCCGAGGTTGAACTTAAGGACCTACCTCCTCATCTCGAGTATGCATTTTGGAGGGTGATGATAAATTACCCGTCATAATTGCTAAAGACTTAACCGAGGAGGAGAAAACGGCTCTCATAAAGGTCTTGAAGTCACACAAGCAAGCAATTGCTTGGAAACTCTCCGATATTAAGGTATCAACCACGAGTTTTGTACTCACAAAATCTTAATGGAGGATGATTTCAAACCAAGATCCAACATCGTAGAAGGGTGAATCCTAAGATTCATGAGGTTATCAAACAAGAGGTTCTCAAACTTCTTGATGCCGGTTTAATTTACCCGATCTCGATAGTCCTTGGGTCATCCAATTCATTGCGCTCCTAAAAAGGGTGGCATTATCGTTGTCACGAATGAAGAAAACGAGTTAATTCCAACTCGATTGGTTACGAGATGGCGTGTGTGCATTGACTATCGCAAGTTAAACGAAGCCACCCGTAAAGACCATTTTCCTCACCCTTCATGGACCGGATGCTTGAGAGATTAGCGAGGAACGAATACTATTGTTTCCTTGATGGCTTCTCGGGTTACTTTCAGATCCCCATTGATCCGCTGGATCAAGAAAAGACCACATTCACCGCCCATACGGGACGTTTGCCTCTGCACGATGCCTTTTGGCCTATGTAATGCTCCCGGCACGCTCCAACGATGTATGATGGCAATTTTCCACGACATGATCGGGAAACAATGGAGGTGTTTATGGATGACTTCTCGGTCATTGGGGACTCATTTCAGACATGTCTCTCCATTTAGACAAAATGCTAAAACGGTGTGAAGACACCAATCTATGTCTAAATTGGGAGAAGAGCCACTTTATGGTCAAAGAAGGCATAGTCCTTGGCCATAAGATTTCCAAAACGGATTGAGGTAGATAGAGCAAAGTTGATGTTATTGCTAAATTACCTCATCCTACTACCGTCAAAGGTATTAGGAGTTTTCTAGGTCATGCCGGGTTTTATCGTAGATTCATACAAGATTTCTCTAAAATCGCTCGCCTATGACCCATCTTCTCGAAAAGATGCTCCTTTTATCTTTTCTCCCGAGTGCATCAAGCTTTTGAAACATTAAAGAAAAAGCTACGGAAGCACCCATTCTAGTTGCCCCGATCGGATTTACCCTTTGAGCTCATGTGCGATGCAAGTGATTTTGCTATCGGTGCGGTCTTGGGCCAACGAAAACCAAGCACTTTCACCCTATCCACTACGCAAGCAAAACTATGATCAAGCTCAAACCCATTACACCACTACGTAAAAAGAATTATTAGTGTGGTGTATGCGTTTGAAAAGTTTCGCCATACCTTATCTTGACCAAATGCGTGGTGTATACGGATCACTCGGCTCTTAAATATCTCTTTGCAAAACAAGATGCAAAGCCGAGATTGCTCCGTTGGGTTCTCCTCCTACAAGAATTTGATATCATTATTCGTGATAAAAAGGAGCCGAGAACCCGTCACGATCATCTATCCCGTCTAGAAAACCCTCACCAAGATGTGTTCGAGAAAAGGAAATTAACGAAACATTTCCTCTCGAAACACTCAATGTGGTTTCTTTTCGTGGAAACTCTTCTACCCCATGGTTTCTTGACTTTGCAAATTACCATGCGGGTAACTTTGTGGTGAAAGGGATGTCGTCCCAACGGAAAAACAAATTCTTTAAAGATGTGAAACATTATTTCGGACGACCCTATTTGTTCAAAATTTGCGCGATCAAGTCATCGAGCGATGTGTGTATGGTCGAAGCTATTGACATTCTCAAAGCTTGCCATTATGGACCTCTTGGGGACATCATAGCCCCAACTACACCGCCAAGAAGGTGTTTGATTCCGGATTCTATTGGCCCACGATTTACAAGGATGCCCATGAATTTGTCAAAACCTGTGACGCTTGTCAACGTCATGGGAACATCTCACAAAGAAATGAAATGCCGCAAAAAGCCATTCAAGTGTGTGAGATTTTTGACATCTAGGGCATTGACTTTATGGGGCCATTTCCTTCTTCTCGCGGTAACAAATACATACTCGTGGCCGTTGACTACTTGTCAAAATGGGTTGAAGCTAAGGCTTTGCCTACCAACGATGCCCGAGTTGTTGTGAAATTCTTGAAATCCTTATTTGCTAGGTTTGGAACTCCACGAGCCATAACCAGTGATCGTGGTACGCATTTCTGCAATGACCAATTTGATAGAGTCATGCAGAAGTATGGTGTAACTCACCGCCTCTCTCTGCGTGCCACCCCAAACAAGTGGGCAAGTGGAAGTTTCCAACCGGGATTAAAGAATTTGGAGAGGACGGTTGGCGAAAACCGTGCCTCTTGGTCGGATAAGTTAGATGACGACTGGGCCTTCCGTGATACTTACAAAACACCCATCGGTGCACTCCATACAAGCTTGTATACGGAAGGCATGTCATCCGCCGGTTGAGCTCGAGCACAAGGCATACCGGCCTTGAAACATGCCAACTTTGATATTCAGACACCGGTGATCATCGGAAAGTTCAAATGAATGAATTAAATGAACTCCGTGATCAAGCATACGAGAACTCTTTGATCTACAAACAAAAGACAAAGAAGATTCATGACTCAAAATCAAGAACCGCGTTTTCAACGTCGGTGATCGAGTCCTTCTTTTCAACTCAAGATTGAAGATTTTCTGAAAACTAAAATCCTACCGGTCCGGACCATTTACCATCACTAAAGTCTTTCCGTATGGAACCATTGAGTTATCTCAACCCGATGGTCCAAACTTTAAAGTGAATGGTCATCGGTTGAAGCATTATTTTGGAGAGGACATTCCCCATGGTTGTCCGGACTTACAAACTTTCCCCATGAACCAATGAATGCGGGATCGAGTCAAGCTAGCGACTCGGTAATCAAAAACAATAGCATGCCATATGGGTTTTCACCCATATTTCGACTTCTTTCTATCTTTCTACCACCCTAGTGTGGGGGTTGCCCACATGTCGAGTATATAAGTTTTCTCAAAAAAAAAAAAAAAAAAAAAATCTTTCGTAAATAATGGCCGTAGTATTTCCCTTTACGTTCTTTGTTTCGGCATAACCGCGGTACTTTGAATATTGAGGGCAATATTCATTTCTAAGTGTGGGGAATTCTCACGAATTTTATCATATAATTATACCGCCTAATTCCCGCTTTTGGCCAAATTTTTTTTTGGAGTAAGTGTTTTACACTTACTCATTTGGTTATCGATCCGCCATGTCTAATAAACAAAAGGATTGGCTAATCCAGAGCAAACGGCTCTTGGTAAAGATATCTCAAATCCGTTGACGGCTTGCAATTTGCCCAAAATTGTATGGTATTCACTCACCATATCTTTAATTAGTGAAGAGTTGGCTAGCCCGCAAGTTTATGGCTTGTGGTAAAGGCGATGGAAAAACCATAATTGATAATCACTCACCAAAGATAATATTGATAATTTATCTAAGAGTTGGCTAGTCCAGAGCAAACGGCTTCGGTAAAGACAAATCAAATCCGTTGGAAGTCGGTGGTTTGCTCAAAATCACATGGTTATCGGTGTACCATGGTTCTTACTTGAACTCGAAACATTTGGCTACTCCGAAGTAATGGCTTTTGGTAAAGAGATTCAAATCCATTAAGTTTTTCTCAAAAGATTGCTAGGGACTAGCAATAGTTTAGTGTGGGGATTGATGAGTGTGTAAATACTCATCATTTTGGGTCTATCTGAATCGCAAAACGCTTAAAATGCTCGAAATGCATCAAAATCTCGAAAATATTCCAAAATTGCATTTTATATGTTTCGGATGCAAAATGTTCAAAATCGATGAAAAATGAGCTAAGTTTGCATAATTGGCGCTTCAGTCCCCAAGTTTCAAAAGTTGTCGAAATAGTCCCCGAGCCTTAATTTCAAAGAAAAATCACCAAAGGTCCTTTTAAAATCATAACTTGTCAAAATTAGTCCTTTGGTGAAAAATGTCAAAAGTTTTGAGAAATTACAAAATTAGTCCTTCAAGTTTGAAAATTGGCAAAATAGCCCTTGAAATTTTACAATGTCAAGTTTGGTCCTTGTATTATTAAAGCTTGTCACTTTTGGTCCCTTGAAACATCTTTGCAAAATGGCGACTTAGGTCCTTGAATTTTCGAAATTACAAAAAGAGTCCTTGTATTAAACACCTAAATCCTTGGACCCTATCAAATCCAATTGTGACCCAACCATCCCATTTTGGACCCTTCCAATATCAATTTGGACCCCTTCATATATTAGCCCCCAACAAACGATAAGTCAAACAAACACACCTTTCAAGTCTTTCTCCCAACCACTTCATGCAACACTCTATCTCCCATCCCTCCTCATCATCCATTTTCCATGTCCCCCACCTCAACTAACCTCCAAGAAGCATTTAATGCTCATTCCCCCCCCCCTCACTCAACCTCCCAGTTGATAATCCAATTTTGGCGCCAAAAATCCAATCAATGGCCAAGATGAAGTCAAGCTATCCAATGGTCCTGATTTAAGGTGGGAAACACTCAGAGTAGTGAGAGAAGCAGTTTGGGTATAAAAGAAGCAAGAAGAAAGAGAGAATGGAGGAACACTTAGTTTATTTTTAAAAATGTATGTCGTATTTTAAATTCTTAGTCTTAAAAAGATTTTCAGTTATAATTTTAAGTTTCTTTGTATCAAATTAAAGTATTTCAATGTATTGCAACTCTATTTAAGTATCAATTCAAGTTCATGTTCGATTTCATGTTTCATGATTATCGTTGAAAATTTCCATTTCAAAGTCTTATATACAAGCTCTTATTAGCTTATTTTAAGCTCAAACAAGCTTATATGAGCTTATTATAGCTTTTGTAAGCTTGCATTTAAGTTTCAATCAAGTTTGGAATTTGGTCAAAGAAAGTCAAACGGGCAAAATGGAAATGGAAATGGATATGGGTTGAAGCAGAGCATGGCTTTGGGTTGATATTGAGCTAGGATAGGGTTTAGAATAGAATAGTTGTTCTTGTTTTCTTTGGCAAGCCACTTGTGGCTAGGACCTTTGTAAGTCCAATTTCATGATTCATTGCATATTTGGTATTTGTAGTTATCAATGGTTGAGACCTATTTAATTAGTGGTAATTAGAGTAGTTATAATCGGTTTGATCAATAATATATACTAGTGTAGTGTTTAGCTTAATTAAAATTTGCAAATCGGTGATATCAATGGTGTTTGGATTTATTGCTTTATCTGTGTTCAAGGCTTGTTCAGTGATTAACTCTTGTTGTTTTAGGTTTGTTTAGTTCATATTGACTCATATCACTCAATAAATTGTGCTCGCAACCCACCAAAGTCAACATCACATGAATACTGCCTTATATGCTTATCTGTTGTGATTTTGTTAAATCATAATCTTGTTTTGTGTTTATAAAACTTAGATATAGTTTGCAAAAGCTTCATTTCATCATATTACATCAATTTCATTCCACAAATTGGATTCAAAGTTCATCAAAGTCAAAATGTCCAAAGTGTTTCAAAAGTCAAACCGAAAAGTGGTTTTAAGCCAAACCGAGTTGATTTTTCTTGATTCATTTCGAGCCAAATTAAAAGAAATTGTGGGTTTAAAACTTCTCTTGGTCTACTTTCTTATTACCATTTTTATAGATTTTTGTGAATTTTTATAAGCTCCATTTGAGCTTGTCAATAGGTTCACTTCTCAGTAACCGAGTCGGTTACACCGACTTTGCATGTGTTTTGTCTGACTTGCACAGAGCTCTCAAAAGCTTGCTTAGGTCTGGATTTTGGTTTAGACATAGCTAGCCAGGTCCTCTTGAGGTTCCCACTTTTGTTTTCTATTTTCTAGCTTATTAGGTGTCTTATTCTTAAGCTGCAAGTAGCCCATCTCAACTGTTTTTGCACTTATACTCAAATAAGCCAAATCTTTGTAACTTGTAATCCAGAGGTTTAGGGTTGTTGTTTTAAGTTGCATTTTGGTTCTTTTAGCATAATATAGCTTCTGTATCAGTTTGGTGTTTGTTGGTAGCTTATTGCTTATTCTAAGTGCTTATTTTTAAGCACTTTACATTGCAGTTGCATTTTCCTTCACACAAGCATCTGTTTTTCCATTTTTCCTAGATTCTCTATATTATTTTAGGCTTATCTTGAATTTTTCAGATTTTTCCAAGTTAGTTTGCTATTTTTCTTCATTTTAATCAATTTTAGTACTTTTAATTAGCATTTAATACAAGTAATTAAGAAAAGTTTCAAAAAATAATTTTCATTTTTCTTAAGTTATGATAAATATAAAAGCCAAAAAATATTTTTTCAGATTTTCTTAGTTAATTTTGTATTTTTAAGCAATTTAATTAGTTTTAAATAGTTTTTAATTCCTAGAAAATAGAAAATAATCGAAAAATACAAAATTAGTTTTGAAAATTCTCTTTTGTTATTTTAGATTTTTCCTAGTCATAATTTTATTTTTCTAGCTTTATTTCCTATTTTCTTGTATTTTAGGTTATTATTAAATAGTTAAAATAGTTTTTAATTAATAATAATTAGATAAATAGTTATAAAAATAATTTTCTTTTTCTAAAAATTTTCTTTTATCATTAGGTTTGTAAAATATCATTTTCATATTTTTAGGATTAATATTGTGTAAGTTTCACATTTTCATTTGTGCGTAACGTAGTTTTAATTCGCTTTTATAAAACATAAAATCAAAACATCATTTTGCAAATAGTGATAGCGTTTATTTAATATTTTTATCTTTTAATTTCCTTTAATTTGCATTTAAGCCTTTGTAATTATTTACTATTTCGTAGTTATAATAATCAAATCCTTTTTTCTGCTCAAATTTCTCGATCACTATATCGTTTAGTGATTCATTGCATAGCTCATTGGGACATAACGACCGGGAAACACTATACTCCCGATCTTCATTGCATTGGTGTCGAGAGTTTTAAGTTTCTTGGCCAGTGATTGGCCATTCGATAGAAAAAGTACAAGTGGTATTTGCACTTTTGTTGAAATTGTCTCACCTCATGGTTTGCAAAGAAGCAAGCGGCCTTAGCCATCTCAACTCATCGGCCGAGTTGTCAACAAGCTCTTTGGATGAAGCAAGCTCTCGTGATTACTAATTCATATCAACGACATTGTGATACTGCGACAACAAAGGAGCCATCGATCTCAAGAAGAATCCCGTTCAACATGCTCGTACAAAGCATATTGAAATCCGTCATCACTTTCTTCGCGACAATGTTCAAAAAGGGAACATTTCAATTGAGAAAGTATCCTCAGAAGACAACATTGCCGACATCTTAACTAAGCCTCTTAAATGAGAACCTTTTAATCTTCTTAGACTTGGTTTAGGGTTAATGGAACAAAACATGTAGGATAAACATAGCCTAAAACATTAGAATAGTCAAACCAAAACAATTTTGTTTTATATATACTCTCAGTAGCTACGGTACCAAAACGACAACAAGGACGGAACCAAAATTTTGGTACCGTGGTGACTATGTCTACAAAAGCAAAAATACTACCTACAAAACATCTTCTTCCTCAAAACCCACTTTACCAAAACGTGTAAAACTTAAACCAAGCTCATTATTGACATATTCCCACTCACTAATCATCGGAAGATAACATCATTGTAAGTATCCTAACTACATTTTATCTCTTAATTACGAGTCTAGGATTCTTATTTATGCACAAAATCATCACAAATCATTACATGGGGTTTATGTATACTTTTATACTAAATATGAATTCAATTGGCAAATTACATAACTAGTCATTGAAATTAGGTACTACATTATCATATTGCATAAACAAATCATGCTTCCCACTAATCAATAGATAATAACTATAAGGCCTTATTCAAATAACCAAACACCCCATGTCAAAGTTTTTTGAAAAGCTTCTCACTTGTAGCAAAACAATTTTTCATTGTTAAATACAAATAGAAACGTTAAAATTTCATCACTTGCATGCTCTTGAATACTAAAGGTATTGCGTAACTAATATGCATTCCCGGGTATATTCAAATGAAGCCACATTGAATTAGGAGCATTTGGGTTATCTCATGGTATTTGCCAAACACCCCACTAAAACCATTTTGTGCATAAAATGAGTCGAGATAACCGCAACTCCAAATTGTTTTCATATAGGCACACACTAGAACCAAAACGTTAAAATTTATTCTCATTTTAACATATTAATTCTTGTCCTTAGGAATAACCATGGTAGCCGCAAGATTCTATGATCACAAGGACACCCTTAACTACATTCCCAAACACCACAAAACCAAAGGACTTACCAAGGAACAAGTAGAAATATTTAAGGGTCTAGAATCAAGGTATTTCCATGAGGTAGAACCATTCACTCATCCTTCCTTGAACATACCAATCTTAAGTGAAGAACTAGCCGCCATTCAATTCGATTGTCTTCTTGACATCGATGAACCAATTTGTCCTAGGTTTGTGTTAGAATTCTATGCTAGTGTGGCGGTTTTAGTGATGAAGATGATGAATTTTGTCTTAGATTTAGAATCAATCAAAATGACTACACCATCACCTTAAGCAACTTTGCTCAAGTACTAGGAATTCCAAACCGAGGACTTGTGTCTACTCGGATAAGTGGTCTCTCACCATCCTTGATGCAATCAATGACCGCTCTTCTCCCTACCAAACACGTTTGGCCGATAAGGATGTCATCCGTGAACACCTATTTAACCCAAAGGGTGATACAACACGTGTTACCCGAAAGGGAAAATAGGTAAACCGAGATCCATATGGAATGGAGCTAAATGAACTTAAGCCCAAATTTAAGAAATGGGAGGAGCTACTTAGAGCCAACGTCATTAGCACCATAGGAAATAGGGATCACATAAATGCTTGCCTTTGTCACATGCTCTACAACTTGTCCACCGACAACCATTCAATTTAGCCTACTACATAGCTAGGAGAATGATTGATATTCCAACTCAAGGATCGGTTGCTCTTCCATACGGGATGCTTCTCACCCGTCTCTATAGAAACTTTGCACCAATTCCACCAACCCCAAAAGGGATGCACCTTCACTATGAACTCATCCTCACATCTTTGTACCTTTGAGTGATGAGAGAGTTGCTAAGACAAAAGGCAAGAGAGCAAAACCTCCAACTCCATCATCATCATCATCATCAAATAGCTCAGGGATGGTCTTCCAAGCTCTCGCCTCCCACCTCATGAGTATTATGCATCTCTTCCCAAGATTGAAAATGAATCAACGAATTCAAGCAAACTAAGGGGATGTTCAAGTGCCTTGGTAGGATGATGAACAAGATTTACAAGAAATTGGACAAATAAGGGTACTTTAAGGAGTGTTTGGAACAATGCATTATCATTAATGTTTGATACTATTTAGTTGTTTTTATCTTGTAGGATGATAATATAACTTCTAACAATGATGTATGCTAACAATCTTATGCGGGGGATAGCACAAGTATGCTATCAAATTTTACCCATTTTCACTATAATGTGAAAATCAATAAGTCTCGCTCAAAATCTATGCTCCACTATGTTTATACATGTGTTATTTACTTTTCCTAACTAGAAATGTTTAGTATAACACCTTTTGAGAAAAATTTCGTGTTTCAAAATGTGCCCGACACCTAAAAATATACTCTGAACTTGTTTTCTGCACTCCACGGACGAGACGGCACCAAAAATTTGGTACCGTCCGTTATGTAATTGGTACCGCCGTGCACTGTGCAGCGGACCAGACGGCACCGCTTTTAGGGTTCCGCTGTGTGTATGATTTTGGTGCCGTGGATCCTCCGGTAATTTTCGAATTTTGACTCTTTCGTGATTCCAAATTACCATCCATTACTTATAAATCAATCTTAACTAGTTTATACTCTTATTAGAACTAGTATAACATACTTAGGTATATAAGAAATCCATTTCCACCAAAATTCAAAAATTTAAAAATCCACCCAAGGAGCCCTTTGGCATAAAGGAAGGAACCAAAATTTTGGTACCTTCAAATCCGTGGGTGATCTGATTGTTAGGAAATTCCACTCATTAGAACACATTTATTGCAAATCTTTTCTTCTTCACTCCATCTCTCTTGAATGGATTGACTTGGGTGATATGACTAGCATTCAACCCACTTCCAAATCATTAGGAACCTCATCTCTTCAATGGTTTAACATCAAATCAAACACATTTCTCCATAATTTTCACTTCTATAAATTAAGAGGTTTTACCATGATCATCCTCACACCTTCTTCATTCTTACTATCATCTAGCAAAAAAAACCAAAGTCTAAAATGACAAAATCATCTCCAAAACATTGCAAGAAAACCGCTAGAATTAGCGTGAGGCCTTGTTGTTTCGTTAACCTTAGCTCCTCATCCGAGTCTTCTCCACTCACAATCTCATCTCCCATCCGAGATGATACAAGTCTTACCTTGGCTACACCAAATCAATCACCCATTGTGATAACCACTCCACCACCCACAAAACACCAACTTCACCTCCACCGCACCTCTCCAAACATCAAAACACCTCACCACCACCACCAAGGTCTCCTACTCTCATTCCTATGGAGTTATTCTCCACTCCACCAACTTCACCAAATCCTTTCTTGGAGGACTTGGATGACTTGCCTCCTAGGCCAAATCATCCACCACCATTGCCATCCTTTGGCACAATTGAGCAAATCGCTCATGAGTCACCTAGGTCATCTTTTGACCCAAACGCCCACTAGGGCCAAAAATCTTCTCTTCCACCCCATTTACAAAGACATTCATGGTCCTTTGTATGGGATCATCCACTCCCACATCAATGTCCCTCATCTTGAGGACATTGAGGAGTCCATGTGGGATGCTAATCCCACTAGAGAGGAGATTCAAGCGGAACTCCACAACCTCCACCAATTCAAAGGCATGGTGGATTCTCACTTAAGTGAGACTATGCAAATGCAAATGCTTTGCTTGCCTCCATCATGACCAACCCAAACACCACCACCAACATCAACACATCTACCATTCCACCACCACAACCTCCCAAACATTCTACCCTCCTAGGCATGGTTGCTCAACTTGTGAGCAAACGGCTTAAACCATGGAAAGGACCGGGTTATGGTCCATGACTTCCAAGAAGAAATGAGGTTCATCCTCAATCATATCCTTGAGCGCCTCAACGCTCTTTCTCATCCACCATCTAACTAGGATGGTCATAGATTAGCATTTCTAGTTCTTCTTTTCTTAGGATTTTTTTTTTTTATTGTACTAAAACACATCATTGTGTTCTCCTTTCATGATCTTTGTTCATGAAAATTTTAACTAATGATGGTGTGTTGGTACTTTTACATAGTGTTTGGAAATGCTTGTGACTAATCATTATTACTAACATTTTTCTTGTAGCTTTATTTTCACAATCCATGTATCTTCCCATTAAGCACCCAATTTAAGGGGAGCTTTGATCAAGGGAGATAATGGCTCGGCTCATTACATTTCCGCATCACCTCTTCTTTTGTTGAGACAAAAGGGGAGAAAATATAGAACTTGATTATATTTTGACTTTTCCGAAAAGTCAAGCTGACATTGACTTTCCGAAAAGTCAACATGATACATCATTGATAATACTTGACTTTTCTTAAAAGTCAATCGCATACTTTTACTTTCGAAAAGTCAACATCATGCATCAACTAGTGAATACTTTGACTTTCAAAAAGTCAAACATCATACAATTGCATTATCATTTCTTTTCAAGTTCTAAAACTAATATTTTTATAACTCTTGTACAAACTTTGTATCTTTTATAAAATAAAATTTATATTTTGTCCTCAACAAAAGGGAAGATTGTTAATACAAATATCGTCATTAAACGTTATTTATATTTTGATCTTTACCTAAGTTTTGTTAACGACAAAAGTAAATTTAATTTTATAAAGCTTAAAGCTTGTCAAGTTTAATAGATATTAAAACAAGCTTTTTCAAACAATATATTCATCATTCAAGCATTTACATTTATGATTAGTGACATCTTAATATGACTCTAATCATTATGTATGATAGTAGTTTTAGAATGTGTTAGGTTCTTAAAACCAAACACTACTTATGTATTTGCATATTTCTAAAATAGAAATACAACATATGACATCATGTGATGCATCATGGAAATCATTGGAAGATTTCATTAGATATTTTGTGTAGATTTGTACTCTTCATATCTTACACAATCTCACATAGATAGAGTTGACTTTGGCAAGATTTGATATCTTGGTTGTCGACCCTCAGCGGTACCAAAAGCCATAACAGGCGGAACCCTTTAAGGGTTCCGCGGTCCGTGGGGCGCTCGATCCATTTTGGCTATAAATAGCAATGCCAAGCCAAGTAGTTTTGTATCCCTTTCTATCATACTCTCATACATATCTTCTCTCAACCTTTCTAACTCGGTTTCATATCATAGTAGTGATCTCTTTGTAGCAAAGAAGATCAAGTCACATTCAAGCTTCAACGAGAAGTTGGAAGTCTTGTTTGTTTAGTGTTGTATGATCTAGTGTTGATTCATACTTCATTGTTGTATTAAACCATCATAATCTTGTGAGTGTGAGTGGTTAGTATTTTAGTCCTCAAAATACATTGTGTGTGGGAGTAGTTGTACCCTTGGAAAGAACTCGACATTTAGCTTAGTGTCGGAAATAGTGTAAGCGAAGTGTAAAGGTTTTCTCCACGGTGAAAGGAGCTTGTTGACTAGTGAAGTTAAACTCTCGAGTGTGAGACTCGGGAGTGGAGTAGGGCAAGGAAAAAGAGTCCTTGTAGACCGAACCACTATAAACAACTTGTTGTGGTTTGATCATTTCTTTCCTTATTTACTCTTTACATATTGCATATTCATTAACATATCTAAGATCAATATCAATTGATCTTTCAATAAGTTTCAAAACAAAGTTTTTAATTGGAAAACTATTCAACCCCCCTTCTAGTTTTCTACAAACACTCTTATTCAAACATTCTAAAAACATAAGCAAAGATCAGAGTATGGTATACATGATCTTTGTTTTTGTATAATCTATAATCCTTGCAAAGAATCAGACATTATTACCAGTTTATCTCCTTTTCCTCCATGAACCGGTCACTGTCCCGATCCGTACTTGTTGTCGCTGCTAAAGGAGGTGCGATGGTGTCGCTGCAAATTATATATAAAACCATAAACAATCAATTAGAATCAAAATCTTACCAAAAAACCCCCAAAAGTTGAAAACTAATTAAGGTTGATACCTACAAATCACAACTCGATATACCAAGGGATATTTGGTATAGAAGATACCTGTTATACAAAGCTGCAGATTGGTATGATGATCACGCCTTGTAGTAGGATGCACAGAATTTCCTTCTCTTTTTCCTTGGCATTTTGGGGTTTGAAAGTGTTGTAGTGTATTTGCTTTTCTGTAAATAATTTTTGTACTAATGAGGTTATGTGAAGAAGTTTCTGCTAGTACATAGTTGGTATTGACGTGTAAGCTTTAGTACAGGTTTGGTATACATTTGTATGGTGAGATCATGTTGGTACATGTATTAGGTTCCCAAAGAGTATTAGCGGTGATTAAGGGTAATGGCCATGTCTGATAAATCGTCCAACTACAATTGTCCAATAGAAAGATGCCAATGATATATGGTATCACCTAATGGCCCTGTTAAAACAATAATCACAACCCATACACCAATAATATGAAGATTTAAGAAACTCATTACTCCTTAACAGTTTCATAATGTTGAAACAACTTTTCCATCTATATAACATATTATAATTAACGACATATATCTTTTCGTCTTTCATAAATATTATTATTGTTTTATATTAAATTATTGTCTATGCATGGAATTTATAAATATTGAAATAAAAGATGAGTTAATGTGATACGGAATGAATTGTAGTTGTACGAACGACTCAATTCATTAATCTTTATAAGTTTAACTCGCGCGTACATAAGTTAAAAACTAAATATGGCTAAAACTATTATTAACATAAATATAAATATCAAAATGTAGACACAACTCCTCGAGATACTATGTGATTAAACAAAAATACGAGATTGTACATATATCAATAACGCATGCAATTCATCTTTAAAGTGTAAATAAGGATATCCGAAAAGCATTTGTTTCAAGGGTCATTATGTGCTATTAAACACGTATAATTTCTAGAACATGATATTAATAGTTAAATTTAAATAACATCAACCTCAACATTCTGTCAATTAAATAAAGTCAAATCTTTCGTCTAAACAAAAATATAAAATATTAATCGATATTAATAAAAAACGAAACATTTATGAAAAAACTCGCGCATACACACGTATCATAACTACATAAATATAAATAACTTTACATAATTCTATAAAAAAAAGTTCTTATTAACAATCCTTTGTATGCACGGAGTTATAAAAACAAATAAACTTTATATTGTTTAGCTAAAGATATAACTTTATAATAATAGTACAATGTTAAACTTTATTATTTTTAATTATGTATGAGGTGAGATCAACATAAATTATAAACTTTCTAAAAATAAAATATGCAAATCCTAGTCATTTATTTTTCCATCAGAAAGAAAAAAACGATTTTAAATCTTATTTTTAAAAATAAAATATCTTGCAAACGGTAAATCTTCAAGCTACGAAACACACATCATCAAAACGAGATTTTTTATTTTTATTTTTCAGTAGATGACACTTTAGTATACTTTCGACGATCGAGCTTTTTTTATTTTTATTGTCGAAATTTTCAGCTAGAAAAATCACATGTGATTTGTTATTTTAAAAATCACGTGTGATTTTTCATTTTAAAATCACGTGTGATTTCATAAATCACATGAGATTTTTAAAATACCAAATCTGTTATGATTTTACGAATCACATGTGATTTTTCGGGGCGGAAATTTCAACACTAAAAACACCAGAAAAAAAAAATCTTCAAAAGTATATAGAAGTACGCCTCTATAGAAAGATGATTTAATTTTAGTCGCGATGATATGATTTGTTTGGTGTAGCGATTAACGGTTTGTAAGATATTTAATTTAAAAATTAAAAATATGAAAGTGAGTTTTATTAATTTGATGTAATGCGTAGTTATAATTTATTTATGGCTATGTATAACAGTGACCATAAGCGACCTTCATTTTGCATGTTATATCAGCTTTCTCTCTTTAGTGATCTACAGACGACTTTTTAACACAACAAAACGACCTACATTAAAAAACATACCCACAAAAATACACTTTGATTTAATTAAAAGGAAAATGATAAATTTAGGCATCAAAGTTGCCGCGTTTTCTTTTCGGGCATCGAACTTTTTTTCTATTGAAGATCGAACTTGCTTAATTTTCTTTTACGGGCATCGAAGTTTGATTTTGTGTCACAAAAGGAAAATTAAGCAAGTTCGGTCTTTATAATAGGAAAAAAAAGTTTGATGCCCGAAAAGGAAAAAAGTTCGATGCCCGTAAAAAAAAAGTTCGACCGTTAATTTTTTATAGCACCGTTAGTCCTTTTCGTCTGTTTTTTAAACGACCGTTATTATATTATTGCACCGTTAGTCCTTTTCGCCCGTTCTTTACGTTTTCGTCCGTTCTTACACGGTTTTCGTCCGTTTTACGTTTTCATCCGTTTTCACGTTTTCGTACATTTACGCGTTTTAAATCGGTTTTGCGTTTTAAATCGCTTTTACCTGATTTCGTCCGTTTTGCGTTTTTAAATCGCTTTTGCGTTTTTAATCTGTTTTGCCGCAGTTTCATCGTTTTCTGAGTTTTCTTAGTTTTACGTTTTCGTCCGTTTTGCAGTTTCGTCCTTTTTGCATGTTTCGTCCGCTTTTGCGTTTTCGTCGCTTTTGCGTTTTCGTGCATTTTGCGTGCAAAAACGGGCGAAATCTGCTGGCAAGCGGAAGCTAAGCGGCAAAGCGGGAACATACAAACATCTGGCGTGCAAAAACGGCGTGCGAAAGCAGGACGGCGATGCAAAAAGGGCAGCGTCGAACGAAACGCGCGAAAAAGCGGAAAAAAATGTGTAAAAGACGGCGCGCTAAAGCGAGCAACGTGCAACGGGCAATGTGCAAAACGAAAGGACTAATCTGCAATAAAAATTAACGGTCAATTTTTTTTCTAGGCATCGAACTTTTTCCTTTTACGGGCATCGAACTTTTTTTCCTATTAGCTGAACTTGCCTATTTTTCCTTTTACGGGCATCGAAGCGATTTTGTGTCACGAAAGGAAAATTAAGCAAGTTCGGTCTTCTATAGAAAAAAAAGTTCGATGCTTGGCAAAACGCAAACTTTGACGCCTAAATTTATCATTTTCCTAATTAAAACACGCATTCACATAAACAAACACACGACATCGGTCGTGTTCTTGACCAAATACCTTGCCGACCAAGTGAGACTGAAACATGCATGCTCATCAATAACGACCGAATCAAACGAAGGTCGACCACAACCGAATCAAATGAAGCTGCTGTGCATAGCCTCAGAAAATTTTGTGATATATGTTCAGCTTTTTTATATCGTAAAAAACCAAAATAGTGTAATGCATTTTCGATGGTTTATTATATATGATAAAGTCATACACTGAGATATTTCGAAAGTTACATGAGATTAATAAGCATGTGAATTTTTATTATACTTTTCATTTGTAACTACATGAGATTAATAAAGCATGTGACTTTTTATTATACTTTTCATTTGTAACTTTTTAAGGGCTATGATAAACCTATCTATTAGGACATTATAATCATAATCAACAGTGTCACGCTCTTGTAATAATTTATCATGCCATGACCAATAAGTATATTGTTTGGTAAACCGTTGATATCAGGTATCCTCTTATTTCATCAGTCAATATACGTATGTATATGGTTACAATTTTTACACGGAAAAAATATTCTTAATTTTCTTTTCTTTTCCCGATCATCCTCGGCAAGTCTAATAAATTCAGACAGCCTAGTCAAATATTCTTCTGAATTTCGATCTATGTTGTACATCCATCTACTTCGATCCATCTAGAATTTCGATCTATATAGTACATACCCTCAAATCCTCAAATATGTGCATAAAACACAAATTTATAGAAGTAAGAGAAATCATATCGACTTTTCCTTAAATACTTAATCAGTTAATAACATTCGCATCCTAAATGAGATGGGCAAATTGCATAAAAATGTACTAAACATATACTCAATTTTAATTTAAGGTACTAAACATTTTTTTTCTCAATTTAATGCATCAATCTTTTTTCTTCTTGCAATGTTAGGCAATCAATAGGTATTCAGGTCATAAAAATCTGATGAGCAGGTTACAATCCCAAACACCCCATATCACTTTGTTACACCTACATCCACATACCCCTAATCTCTTTATTACACCTATATACAAACACCACTCTTCTTCAACCTCCTTTCATCTTCAAACTCCTTTTTTTTTTTTTTTTTTTTTTTTTTTTTTTTTTATCACAACCCATTTCAACCTCACAAATTCATAACACCACTCCCGGTTCATGTTACAGTGAACATGACTATTTTGTGAGTCTTTTTGGTTATGTTTGTGTTTTCGTATCATTTAAATTGCGGAACATGACTATTTTGTGAGTCTTTTTGGTTATGTTTGTGTTTTCGTATCATTTAAATTGCATCTAGTCAGTTCATTATAAAAAAGAACAAAAATTATATGGCAAATAATAATACTAACAATGTTTTTGGGAAATTAAAAAATCACATTTTAAAAAGGAAGCCATTTCATCATTATTAACCTTGCGATTTTTTTACATATTGAGAAACCTAGTGATTATTTTGAGAAACTAACCTTGTGATCGAACTTTTAAAATAACTTTAAGAAGTCTTGTATTTTTTTTAAATCACAAGCTAGGTTACTTAAAAATAGCAAGGCCTCGCGATTCTTTTGGTTAGCTTTGTGAGTTTTTTATTTCCAGAATATATATTGGAAATACATTGTTTGCAAAGTACGTACCTGTAATGGCGAGAACGATTCCGCCAAGAGAGATCCACTAAGAAGTTGAAGATTGATGGGTTGCTTTAAAATTTAAATAGTCGAAGGATTGTGAAATTTTCAGATTTAGTCATTGATTTGGCTTCATTAGTTGTGATAAAACATAAATAAATCTGATGGTAGTTGTGGTAATTGATGATGGTGGATGGGATGTTGGAGAAAGGGGTTGTTTGGATTTTGGTTTAGTGACCGGTTACTTGACTAGCGGGTGAAAAAATCCTTAAGTTGCACAACAAAATAACTTTGATACATTAAATTGAGAAAAAAATAGTCAATTACCTTAAATTGAAATTGAACATAAGTTTAGTACCTTTTTATGCTATTTGCCCAAATGAGATAAATTATTTAAAAAGCAATCCTAAATTGGGAGCAATCCAAAATTAATCTTTATTAGATTAATATCAGACGAGTATTTTACTTAGAGAGAATAATTTATTATTTATTTATACTAAATGAATGTCATAACAAAGTTATAGTGGTTCGAAAAATCATAGATATACACCTTACTTGCACGGGTAAATCAAGCTATTAGCATGTTTCGTATGGCAAGACATATTTAAAAACGGTCCTACAAATACAAAAACGTTACAAGTTAACAAAACAAAGATTCATATATAAACATATTTATAGTTAGTTGCAATTTATGTACATGTTAATGTATGAAAAGAAGAATATTATATGACAATAAGTAACTAAAAGTTACAAGTTAACAAAACAAAGATTCACTAAGACACGTTGTCTTTCGGAAATTATTTTGCTTTGCGAGTCGTATTCTGAGATAAGCCATGTATTATTAGGTTGTGCCAATGCCGTACCGTTGTGCTTGTACTTTTTGGATGTCGTTGTGTTTTGCTACTCGATGCCAGTTGTGATCCTTGCGTTACTTCATTTGAGGTGAGTTCATGGCCACTACATTTACTTATTTTTGATCTATTTTGGGGAGAATACATGCTCGTTTTTACTAAATGAATTGTTTGGTTGATTTGAATAAATGATTGTTACTTGGTTTGATAAAATGCGAGATTTGGTTTCAATATATTTTTATGTGGACGCAAGTGCTTGAAAACTATTTTGATTGGACCAGAAAGTGTTTTTGTGGATTATGGAAGTTATTATGCGGTTAGGCTACGGTAGTATCCAAACCATTCATGAACCGTTAGTTACTGCGGGAAACACGAATGTTATAGATAGATCTATCGGGCGTGACGCCCAGTCCAGAGTTGGTAGCACAAACAGGTCGGACGTATAGCATGTCGGATACGGTGATTAGGGATAAACACCATTAGGGGCTTGTATATATATTTACATGTCGAGTGTCATATTACATGACTTATGATTATTTTACTTGATCTGGTATAAGTTGTTGACTTATGATTATTTTACGGATAAATGTTTTGATATTGTGAATTAGGGAAGGTATGCCTTGGTAAAATTTTGACTTGTTTGTTAATGATTATTTGCGTTCGAAAACGTTGTGGTCCACATTACTATTTTACGAAAGGTAAACTCTGTTTTCGCGACACTGTGGATGACACTTTGGTCGCAAAGCTCTTTTGGAGCTCGAAGTATTTTACGTAAACCTATAAACTCACAAACCTCGTGTTGACACTTTTAGCATGTATTTTCAGATATTGAGGCGATAGTTTACCCTTAGAGGTGCTTGGGTAATGGCATGGCATGGTAATAGAGGACTCTGATATTTGTTTTTGGGACAACTTATTTATTATGGGCCTGTATTTCCGCATTAAACTTGATTGTAAACTTTGATTTATATGGAATAAATGAGTTTTCTTAAGGAAAAGCCCGTTATTCTATACTTGTGTTGCGATACCAATTAGTGGCACCCATGACTTGCATGCTTCCGCTAAACCAGATTTTTGGGGGTGTCACAGTTTAGCACATAAAGCCCGTGTTTTTAAAAGGGAACATGGCTCTATACTAATGTGAGCCCGTTTTTTTTTTTTTTTTTTTTTTTTTTTAAACACGTCTCTATTTTTTGTTCAACATAAAGCCCGATTTTCTAAGAGAACACATGGCTTTATACCCTGTTTCTAAACACGGGATCCCTTTAAAGCCCGTTTGTTATTAAAATCGGGCTCTATTAAGGGGGCTTTGTGTGCATTTCTGTAATAGTGAGTCAAAAGATCAGTAAGTATATACTTAGATGGTTATTATCAAGTTTTGAAGGTAACTATCATTGATTGATGTATAATAAAATTTGCATGTTTAAACCTCGAAAAGACAGCCTTCTGTGCATCAAAACCACATATACAGTTAGATGAATAACACAAGATGCACACAAGTATCGCTGCAAAGCACCGCTTAATCAAATTATGCGCGATCTTGCAGACAACTTTTTAAATTTAAGAGATGTGTGATGAGAAAATCCCGTATCAATATTATAAACTTTATTAGAAATTCAATATTTACGAACTGCTAATAAAGTCATGCTGACCTCCAATAATGTTAACTTTTGGTGTTTGTCAAAGCATAGATATCATTTACTAATTGAATGTTTCTGTGTCCAAGTCACAACTTAAGAAAAAAAGGTAAATTATGCCCTCTGTTAAGTAGGTGTTAAAGATGTATCACTATTGTAATTAGGTTTAGATCACCAACCCTATTCCAAAATATGATATATTAGAGAAGACAGACAGTTTGTCTGATTTCATGAAATGAATTCCTTGGATATGTATTTGCTTTTAATCATTTGGTTGGGTACCACAACTAAGGGTGTTGCCAAGTGGCGTAGCTTGGTCAATTTTTCTAAAAAGGCTTATAGGGTAATTCATAAAATTTAGGAAAGTCAAACCATAATTTATATAAAAAGTTTAAGGTTTTTAACATAAATTCTGCATAAATACAAGGGTAATGTAAATATAGCAAATCCTAAAGGGGCAATGGCCTTTCCTTGTCTCCATGTGGCTCCGCTTTTGGTGTTGCCAACCTGAAGTGGATATGCATACGTTAGGCGGCGGAGACGTGACCTGATTTGCGACTTGTATTGTTATTACATTCAATTCAATATCATACGGCTTTTTTTCTTTCATTATTTGAACTTGATGACGATTCAAAATTTAGCTTTGTTACTAAGGTCATTTCGAAAGAAGAAGCTAGGTTAAAAGTCTTTCTAGGCTAATCTAAACTACTTTATAATAGATTTGGGACTTGTTAAAAGAGGTAGTCTTAAAATTTTAAGTCCAAAAACATTTCCTTATTAAGAAATAACAATTCATTTAGTCAATAGTAATACAAAGGCTTTATGACCAAACTTTATGGCTCTAGAAAAATTCAAACTTTATGACTAAACTTTTAAAGCCCTGTAATAAAAATGGTCGTCGTTCTAAAACTTCATCATAAATATATTTGACTTTTGCGAAAAATTCAATACCTTGTACACATAAATTGAAAGTTGTGACATTTTATAACAACTCGAATATTCATTATGCCTATTTAACATGTAACATCAAACTACAAAACTTCATCATAAATATTTTTTTAATTCATTAAATTCATACTTTTAATTCATACTCTAACCCACGGGATATAAGTACATGCACAAACACACAAAAGAATCTCATTTTCATTCTAACTCGAAAACACACACTACCAAAATCATCCTCTCTCATTATACGTAAAAAGAACATGCATCATCACCTCAATCGCCACAACCGCCTTCGACGCCTTCTCCACCGACACAATCATAGATCTACTAAAAAACATTTGCTCGTCACAAAAATAGTTAACGGGTACCCGCCGCCGCATTGAGCGGGTACCCTTCTAGTGTGCATAAATAGGTCTATCTGGGAGAACTTTGGTTATGCATAATTATTTATATTTGTAATCTAATCACAACCTAGTAAAAAAAAGTTAAAATTTGGGAATGCATTGGTTTCTGCATTCTAAATTTATTAAGATGAAAAACGAAACCATCCACAAATGTTACGCCGTTTTACATTAGCAATTGTATTCAATTTTTCTAACATAAAAACATAAAAAAGAATCTGAATAATGATAAAAAGTAAATATGGACTTGTATTCAGTAAAAAGATAAATACATAGATCATATAAAGTTGAAAAAAAAAAAATGGCATCCTACTTAATCATAGCTCATGAACAAATCTTCAAGGAATTTACGTTTTGCATTAGTGGCTTCATTAAGTCTCTTTAACCGTTTAATACATTCTGATGGCGTATAGTGCGGTATCGGGTCATAAACCCGACCACAACCCAATACTAACAAGCCGTGCGACTGGGCCACTTTCAATAACGGTTTGGGCTCACGAAGGCCCAAGCCCAAATCTATTATGGATTTGATACATGATATCTTCTAAAATACGAAGATAATCATTCCCAACCGACTTTGGCGGGATACGCGAAGGTTGGGGAACACGGAACCAACAAGGATTCCGTGCGTATATAAGGGAATCATATCCCTCGTTTAAGGTGCGATCTCATAACCTAAAACTCCTTAAACCCTAAACCGATTACTCACTCTCACGGGAGGATAATCGTGGGAGACAATCCCACGATAAGCCTAACGGTGTTTCTTGTCTCTTAGTGCGCGGGTCTCAGCGGCAATTCTCAATTGGTGCGAGCAGGAGCTCCAAATCGAGGCGTCCAACTTTTGTATCAACAAGTGGCGCCATCCGTGGGACCTACACTAAGAATCGACACTAGAATGACAAAACACGGCAATCGGCGATCGCGGTCGGATCTTATGGGAAGAAGTCGCGAGTGGACTAACCCCTAGCGGACCTGCAGGACAACCAGTATTGCTAAAAATAAGGGGTCGGTCAAGACTTGATCTTCCTACGGTAGAACCGCACTCGGGAGTAACCCAGTCACTACAACCACCACGAGTGGAGTAGACCCATTGCGCGCTCGGGAACAACCCGTCTTTACTACTCCCTTCCAATCGGTGCTAAGCCCGACTTGACAAAGGAACCGGAGGCACGGTCGGGATAAGAACGCGGTGAAACAAACGCACTCACTCTCGAGGAGTCGCGCGAGTGCTTACGAAACCTTTCGTATCCCAAAACTACGAAGCATTGGCTACCCTCATGCAAGAGGAAGAAAGAATAGATCGGTGGAACACGAAAGCCCGACTCAATTTCGATTCGAATCGATACTTCTCACCGCGCCACGGAAGGAAAAGCGCGGGAAGCGGTCATAAAACCCTGTATTCAACGAGAATCGGGAGGAGGATCGAGGGTGATGAGACATCCCACTCGCAACACTTGGTGATAGTGATAAGAGAAGGCGTGCCGGTGTCGCGCGGTGGGTAGCCGTAGAGTACATGATGGTAGGCGAAAGTATTCCCCAGTGAAAGCCCTTGGATCCGGACTATGAGTCGATTACGAGGAAGGCGGCATAGCGCCGTGAAAAATAAATTCATCTTGACAACTCCTCGGACAACGAGGATAGTGATCTGAGGCATTGGAAATCCGAGCGAGCGCGATAGCCAAGAGGAAGACATGTCTCTCCCGTGGCGCCGTCGAGAAAGTGGATCGTTCACCGACGCATTAGTGATTTCTCGAGAACAAGAAAAGGCGCATGCCCGCAAATGTTAAAACCTATGATGGGACGGTGATCCCGATGATCACCTAAAATTTTTGAATCGGCCGCGACCATCGGCGGCCACAACCGGTTTGGTGCCACATGTTTAATTCCACACGGGTGGGAAGCGCGGGCGGTTCAACAAACTCCCGAAAGGGCGTGAATGGTTTTGAAGAGTTGAGAAAGGCGTTCGCCTAAATTTTACTCAACGCAAAAGTGTGCTAAAAATCACATCGAACTCGCCGGGTAAAAGCGAACAGGGGAGAATCCACGGCGCGTTCATGGAGCAGCTTTAAAGACGAATGCATGCGGGTTAAAGCATGCCGAAGTCTTAAAGATCTCGGGCTTCATGAATGGGATTAATAACCCGAACTCATCAAGAGGTTAAGCGACAAGATCCACGAGACCTTTGATGAACTCATGAAGCGCTCTCGGTCTTTTGTCGAGGGAGAGGCCGCGCGGCGAATAGCAAAAGAACTATTCTAGTTACGGTCACAGGGAACAACACGGGAGACAATCCAACGACCGAGGTAATAACCGTAATAGGAGCTATCGCAACGGAGAGCGGCGAGGCGAGAGATAATGGCGGTATACTCCGCAGATCAAAACACCAAAGGAAATACTCGCGGCGGAAGGTGCGAACTTCCCAAGACCACCGCGGATCGTACACGGAAGATCGGCGCCTGGGAATGGATCTTGTGACTACCATGCGCAAAGGGTCACACCACTAACGAGTGTGTCCAGTGCGCCAACTCATCGACAAGATGGTCGAGGGGCGGTGGACCACTTAGTTAAAAACATTAAAGAGGAAGAGATAAGCAAAAGAATGAAAGCAAGAAGGAGACACCCAAAGATAAGGCCGACACAATCTATATGATACAGGCGTGGCAGCGAACCACCGAGACGGAAGGTCGACCAAGAGTTTTCCAGAAGAAGTGAAATCTCTTTCCTACTTTAGCTGCGGACAACGCGACGCCGAGCCCTCACCATTGAAATTAGTGCGGGTGGTCACGACATACACCGCATGTACATCGATGGTGGGGCATCGGCAAATATTATGTATGAGCATTGCTTTAAAGACTACGACACGAAATCGTGGTCGGTTAAATCTGGTCAACACCGCACTCACCGGTTTCACGGTGAGAAGATATAACCTATGGGCCAGCTGCGATTGCTAGTCGGCGTTGGCAACGAGCACTCTACGACAACTGGATGGATTTCATGGTGATCAAATCCCTTCATCATATAATGGCATTATTGGGAGACCGGGATATCGACCATGCGGCGGTGCGTCAACAACGCGGGATGCTTAAATTCCCGTTGAAGGGGCATTGTCACTCTTTACAATGCCACGGTGCCAAGCAGAGAATGTAACACGGTTACATGCGAAATGGAACCAATCCGAAGCGGTCTTGCGGCCAAAATCCCCAACTTTAAGGTCGCAATTCACCCGAATATCCGGACGGGAGATAACCATTGGAGGGTCATTGTCGGACAACGGCAAAGCGGTGTGTGCGCGCTCCTACAAAAACGTGGATATTTTCGCATGGGAGCCCAAACACATGATGGAGTACCACGCTCGATCACGAGCATAAACTTAGAATCCGACAAGGATACTTACCGATATGCCGGAAGAAGCGTGGCCAAGCTCGGAGAGGCGCGAGTAATTCAGGCGGTCGAAAATTAGTTAAAGCGGGAATTATCGTGAAGTCTATTACCACGGTGGCTTTCTAATCGATAATGGTCAAAAAGCGGCGGTGGTGGCGAATGTGTGTAGACTTCACCGACCTTAATAAAGCATGCCAGCGGGGCGCTATCCATTACGAGATAGATTGGAAAATAGAGTCCTTGTGTGGATACCGTTGAAGTGTTTTCTCGGCGCGTAAGGGATATCACCGATACAAATGGCTCGAAGGCGAGGAAAAGACGGTTCCACACAAGCCAAGGCGTTCTTGTTACACAAAATGCCGTTTGGCTTGAAGAATCGGGTGCCACCTATCGGTTTGGTAGACAATGCCTTGAAAAAGCAATTGGGCATGACACGGAAGTCTATGTGGATGACACGGTCATTAAAAGCCATCTTGAAAAGGCGGTGCGCGACATAGAAGAAACATTCAAAACTCTACGAGATTAACATGAAGCTAAATCTAAGAAATGCACCTTGATTGCTCAGAAGGCATGTTCTTAGGGTACACGATAGAACGATGGCATAAAACCTTGTCGAGAAAAGACAAAGGCGGTAATAGAACTTCCTCACCACGCAGCGAAGGAAGTCCAATCCTCAATGGAAAACTAGCGGCCTCAGCGGGTTCCTATCTAAATCGTGAGAAAAGTCATTGCCTCTTTTCAAAACACTCGAAGTGTATAAAAAGGGTGACTTTCGGTGGACAACGAGGCGGAAGAAGCTTTCACCACACTCAAACGACATCTAGCAACGCTCCCAACACTCGTGGCACCCGACCCGGGAAGAGCGATCATGTATTTATCGGCAACTCATGGGGCGTCGGTAGCGGTGCTACTAGCGAATAGGGACTCGGTGCAAACCCCTATCTATTTTGTCGACAAAGCTCTCAAGAAGGCGGAGATGAACTATAGTGCCATGGAAAAATTGGTCTTGGCATTAGTGTTTGCCGTAAGCGGCTGGCCGTACTTCAAGCGCACCCGATAGCGGTAATCACGGATCAAGCCATCAAGCGGATCATCTCCAAACCCGTCGTCGGGGCGACTCGAAGTGGAGTGTGTTGCTAAGCGAACATAACATCTCTTACGGACCACGTACTGCAATAAAAGGACAAGTTACGGCGGACTTCATCATCGAAGCCGAATCTTGACGAGTACCTACACCAAGCGAGAAAGTACTACAAGATCCATGGATTTTGTTTACGAGATGGGTCCTCGTGCGTGGATGGCTCGGGGCGGCCTTATTCTCACAAACCCGGAGGAATGGAATTCACTTACGCTGCGTTTGAATTTACCTCGACAAACAATGAGGCGAATATGAAGCCACGATCATTTGGACTACGCATTGCGGCTCGAATGGGTGTACGTAACTTGGAAGCAAATGTGGACTCCCGACTAGTGGCCAACCATGTGTTGGGTGAATCGTGGCCAAAGAAGAAAATATGATTCGATATCTTGAGAAGACTAAAGCAGCGATCAAAGGCTTTGTGATTACTATCAAGCAAGTCCCTAGAGGAGAAAATCGCAAAGCGGATGCACCGAGCAAGATAGCCTCGACAAGCTTCGCACACTTATCAAAGCAAGTCTTTGGTGGAAACAACGAAAAGCAAGTCAATATCGGAGATGGAAGTCTCCGCAATCATAGAGGAGGATGGTCCTACATGGATGACACCAATTGCGAATTCTTAAGCAAAGGACATTACCCCAAGAGCGAATGAAGCTCGCGAGAATCGGCGCCTGGCCTGTGAGAGATTCAATGCGCGACAACATCTTATGTCGGCGTTCTTTCCTCCAACCATGGCTTCGATCGTCGGCCCGTACAAGCAAATTATGTCTGCGAAAATCCATGAGGGTTCATGTAGCATGCACGCGGACCACGGTGCATTGTAGCACGCGCCATGCGATCGGGATACTCTTGCCAACCATGCATAAAGATGCGCGGGATTTGATAAGGAAGTGCAATGATTGCCAAGTCCACGAGACCCGTACCGCGCAAACCACGGCATGAGTTAACACCAATCACGGCGCGTGTGGCCATTCTACAAATGGGGCATTGATATCGCGGTCCTTTTCCAATAGCGGAAAGGGTCTCAAGTTTCTCATAGTAGCTATAGACTACTTCACCAAGTGGATCGAGGCAAAAGCGATGGCGACAATTCGGCAACCGGGTAAAACGCTTTATGCGGGACAACATTGTATGCCGCTTGGATTACGGTGAAATCATCTCGGACAGCGAAACAGTGCGACAACCCTTCAAAGATTGGTGCGAAAAGTTAAACATCACCCAACACTTTGCGTCGGTTCGCACCCACAAACCAATGGTTTAGTCGAGCGCAAACCGAAGCTGGGTGAAGGAATCAAAGCACGCTTGGACAAGCACAAAGGAAGGTGGGTGAAGAACTTTCACATGTACTATGGGCGCACCGCACCTCGGTTAAAACCGACGCAGGGGATACCCCTTCTCTCTTGTATACGGGACGAAGCCGTTATACCAGCGAGATCGGCATGCCAACTATCCGCCTGCGGAGATTAATGTGACTACAAGCGGCGGCGAAGGCGTGTCGACTTGGACCTCTTGGAAGAAAGACGCGAGCGCGCGCTATCTGGGGAGGCAAGGTCGAAGTCAAAATGAAAGGATACTATGATGCCAAGGTGCGCGGTGTTTCATTCGAGACCGGTGACTTTGTCTACCGCGACAATGAGGCAAGCCACAATAAGATACGAGTAGCTCGGACCAAAGTGGGAAGGACCTTATGAGGTTCTTGAAGCAGCGAGACGCAGGCGTCACGGCTCGAGGTTTGGATGGTCGTGACCTACCGCGCACATGGAATATCAGCAACCTCAAGAGGTGCTACCTATAAGAATTGCTACGGCATAGCGCGCAGACGCTCCGCACTTTCAGTGCTCAATAAACATTCATGTACTCAGTTTTTATTTTTCATATTTACTGTTTCTTTGTTATTTCTTGATAAACTTGCAAGTATTAATAAAACGTCGCGGTTTCTAGCTAACTCCGCGACATATTTTAAGTTGTTATTTCCATATACTGTATGTCTTAACAATTTTTTCTTTCTTGCCCATGATGGCGTGCATGCACTACAAATAAACCCACGATGGTAAAAGGATAAGTTGACCTACTAACTAACTTGTTGAGTAAGAGGGTTGCAAACCCATCAATACCGGATCACGCATCCTTGTTAAACACCTTATTCTCAAGGCGTTGGAATAAGCTATATGCGCATCCCACGATGGTCGCAAAGAATGCACACGTCTTGCGTTTAACAACTTAGGAACCAAGACATTTGATTCCTTAACGAGATATTTCGATCTGTTGTGAACTATAACATACGATTATGATCAAGTACTTAGAATTATTTTCCAAGTATGCTTAGGATCTTCATACATGATTATGCATTTCCTACATTCGCATTGGCTTACACGTTTGTTTCTTTGGCAACAAATACATCTTTCACGCAAAGATACACAGATACGTTTATATTACACGTATCTACAACAAAAAAGAAACTTATTCATAACTACGAGTTATTACAAAAGACATTGAACATGTCAACTACCGGTATTCTGACGTTTAAGTGCAGAAGTACCAGTGTGACTCGTTGCTTCTTTGGCTACGCCAACGTCCTTCAACATACCTGCATCCTTACGAGATACGGTGGCCACGCTTACGGGCACCCCATCAGACCTTGGCAAGTGGGCCGCACCAACCCCACACAAAATGGCCTTACCTGCGATACCCTTTTTCTTAGCAAGACGGGTCGCATGCGCCTCCAAGACCTCCTTTAGAGGTACCTCTTTTCCAATGCAAAGGATTCGACTATCCACAGGGCGCTTGAAGCGGGAACTTGGGCTGCGACCCATGGGGCTTCAAATAAAAGTCCGGTGTGCTTGACATCCTCGATGCGATGGCGCCAAAGTCAACCTGTCATAATCACATTTATTGGGTAATCTTGATCGCGCTCAAGCTCCGATATCATTAGCGACTCAAGTCTTTCATTTTACGCATGGCGGCGACCAAGTGATCATATGACTCGAATCATACTCGGTACCTTATCCGGTGGTGCCTTCAGCGATTACGCCTTGTGGAGCTTTTCAATTGCTTCGATTTGCCACGCTCGAGCACACCTTTGCTACCTCCCGAAGGCATTGACCACCTCTGGCGATTCCGAGGTACTCGGGCGGCTAAGGCGCGAGACCGTGGCCTATGAGCCACCTGCGCTCTGCTACCACAGACATCATCTGCGGATACAACTCCTCGTCATACTCGATGCTTAGCTTACGCGACTTTGCCTCTTGCACCTCTAAGGACCAGCTCACGGTCTCTCAAGCTCCCCTAGCTGCGCAAACATTTTGTCCTTACCTGTTCTAGATGTTTCAAGGCCCAAAGACCTTGAGACTTGTACTGGCGACCTCGGCGCTCCCGACTTATTTGACACATTAGTGCCATCTTGTCCTCGGCTGTTTTTGCGCATATGCTCGGGAGCTCACTAGCCTCTGCACGGCGCTATCCGATTGTGCTTGGGTGCTTGCCATTGCGCCTCCAGCGAGCTATTGTTTGATCCTTCTTTGAGCTTTGATCCTCCCCGGATACTTGATCTTTCGACTTCACAATTAACGAAGCTTTGATGGCGGAGACTTGAACCAATTCTTCAACTAATTGACCCAGAGGCACATCTGCGTCAGCTTGGTTTTCATTATCCTGGCTCGGCGGCTCAGAATGCGCTGCCTGTGTTGAACTCGCCTTGGGAGGTGATTCTATGACCTGCTCCATCCTGCGAATTATCACCAGCGCAATGTTAGAATCACAAAATAGCACATTCACCAACTAACAAAAGGTTATACATGTATGGTTTTACTTACTTTGGCTCCGCGTCATCAGCAGATGGGTGCGACGACGCTTCATCAGTGGAGGACAACTCCACAGTCTGAATCACGGGACGTTTCTTCCTTGAAGGACCCGCACCATGATCTCTTCGGGTCCTTTTGCGACTAAGCGCAGCTTCTTCTTCTTCTTCCTCTTCAGGATGAGCTACGGCTCTGGCGGTGCTGCGCCACCACCGAGTCACCTCGAGATTGGGACGGCTTTGCAGAGGCGTTGCCTCCACCGCAACGGAGGAACTGGTCCCTGTATCCCCTGCAGTCAGTTCCATGACACGCCCTGCAGTCGCAGCTAATATTGGCTCCTCGTCCTCCCTCAGCGGTCGTACTCCTGTCCTCACGGCTGTGGGCTTCGCTAGCTGTACAACTGTAAACAGATCCATCTCTGCGCAAGACAACAACACATATACACACAAGTTATATTATGCGCAACATGTACGGAAGATTGTTCTTACAATATTTACACACTGAAGTACGGAGGAACAAGTACCCACCCTGGCCATTGGCGTCTAAGAAAATAGGGATCTCATCTTCAGGGCCATAATAATTACGGTGATTCCATGTGCACCAAAATCCCTCGGGATATGCCTTGATGGGGATGCGGTTTGCATTATTAGTTCCGCATCCTCGGCGTTATCGACCCGAGCCTTGGTACTCATCCCTCATAGCGTTCCTTGGTATAAAATCATAATTCCAAGGAAAACATGTATCATCTACCCGGAAGAAGTATTCCTCCAATTCTAAGCGCATCTAACTTATCGTAGCATGTAATCTACCAGCGTTTGAAAAGGAAACCCACCCATGCGCCCATGTGGTGTGATAAAAGCGCGAAGAGGTGGATGGTGGGATTAATCCCAAAACGGCAATTTACTTGAAATTAGTAATTTTGGCGCGCCGATGCGATGTAAGCTGCGATATGTAACGTATAATAGTTTAACACATCGCACGAAAGCGTGATAAGGCGCGCGTTGATTCGCAAATTCGAATAACCGTGTGTATCGCCCACTTTCCGCCGGAAATCCATAATCGTGGCTCGCGCATCCGGAACCGCTGGATGCGTCCGGTATAAAATAATCGAGGAAAATTCCATCGGATCGATCAAATTAAGGTCGGAGGTAAAGTCAGACAACTGTTTAACCATGATGATATACTTTTTTGCTCTGTCGCACGCGCGATTACCTCTGTGGTTGGTTACTTTTGGGATAACGACTCTTGGAATGCTTTAGAAATGGCGGATGGTGTTTTTACTGTGAGGAAATCGGTGAAAATGAATCGCCACGTTATATACTTCTTCTCTTCCACACGATTGGCGACACGTGGATTCCACTAGTCTTCATTGTGTGGTCGAGATGTCTTGATGTGACAACGGGCAGTAACTTTCCCCCGATTAACGAGGCATTACCTATTCATTTGGATGTCTCGATACATTGCACCTACGGGTGGTGTTTGGCTTCTTGGATACGTTTAGTCTGTTATTTATTTTTTGCACTACGGTCATTAGTCTAGCATCATGATTCGCGCTGCGCATACTAGGCGGGGGACATGATGACGTATAGTGCGGTATCGGGTCATAAACCCGACCACAACCCAATACTAACAAGCCCGATGCGACTGGGCCACTTTCAATAACGGTTTGGGCTCACGAAGGCCCAAGCCCAAATCTATTATGGATTTGATACATGATATCTTCTAAAATACGAAGATAATCATTCCCAACCGACTTTGGCGGGATCGCGAAGGTTGGGAACACGGAACCAACAAGGATTCCGTGCGTATATAAGGGAATCATATCCCTCGTTTAAGTGCGATCTCATAACCTAAAACTCCTTAAACCCTAAACCGATTACTCACTCTCGCGGGAGGATAATCGTGGAGACAATCCCACGATAAGCCTAACGGTGTTTCTTGTCTCTTAGTCGCGCGGTCTCAGCGGCAATTCTCAATTGAGTGCGAGCAGGAGCTCCAAATCGAGCGTCCAACTTTTGTATCAACATAGAGTTACTAAACAATCGCAAATGAAACCTAACTTAAATATCCGTATATACACTTGTGTGCTATTACATTTGAATACATTTACCAAGAAATGCTTCCTTCACATTAGACTGATTATTTCTAGAGAAAATTATCAAAAGAGACCAATTTTTAAAAGTTGATCCATTTTCTAGACACTTTTCTCATCTCTTTCTCAAAAGAGCTATGCTCAACTGCTCAACTACTCGACTTCATTATTTTTATGACACTTGTCAATAAAAGTACAATAGTTAGGTGGCATGCTTTTTACTTTTTGCTTAAATGACAAATATGCCCCACATATATAAATACCCTCTCTCTTTCTTCTCTCCCTCTATTGCTTCAGATCCGGCAACCATAGCAGATTCCGGCAACCATAGCAGATCCGGCACCATTCCAGTGTGTGATGCATGGTATTTTTTTTCATATTCAAGTGTGTGATGCGTGGTTTTCCATTCCAAATAGAAAAAATAGAAGTCTTTTCTTGTATATTTGCTGCTATCAAAAAGCTTTCTGCTAAGTACGCCGCGGAGGATTTAATACCCAAAAAGAGTCAACCAATTATTTAATACCCAAATCTTTGAATCGATGCTAACCAATTATTCAACCAATTATTGAATCGCTGCGGAGGATTTATTACCCAAAAAGTTAGATACGTTTTCTTCTTGGGAGATCGAGGTACCAAACCAATTATTGTAAATGGAAGTACCAAATCTTTTTTCAGATCTGTACCAAACCAATTATTTTCAGATCTGTACCAAATCTGTGATGCATTTTTTTTATTTATTATTATTTTTTAATAAAATTGTGGTTAAATGCGTGGTATTTTTTCAGATCTGTGATGTATTTTTTTTTTGTTTTTTTTAATAAAATTATGATTAATTAAGTAAAGTTATGTTGGAGATGGATTTTTGTGGTTGTCGTTGAGCAGTTGAGTAGTGGTAGTCGAGCAGTTGAGCAGCGGTGGTGGTGGTTATAGACTGGTAATTTTTGTGGTTGAGCAGTGGTGGTCGAGCAGTGGTAGTCGAACAATTGAGCAGCGTTGTTGGTGGTGGTTATGGACAGGTAAGGTTGTGAGGTAGGTGGATGGAGTTAGGTGAGGGTAGGTGGGATAATTAATAAAGAAATATAATAAAGGGTAAAATTGTCATTTAAGGAAAAAGTAAAAAGCATGCCACCTAACTCTTGTACTTGTATTGACAAGTGTCAAAAAAATAATGGAGTCGAGCAGTTGAGCAGTTGAGCATGACTCTTTTGGAAAAGAGATGATAAAAGTGTCTAGAAAATGGACCTATCTTGAAAAATTGGTCTCTTTTGGTAATTTTCTCCTATTTCTATCCCCCCCCCCTTTCACCATATAAACCCTATTATATTCCTTCCCATGGAACCGTCCATCGACGTTATATTGAAGTTTTCCTTCTAGTACATGAAGGTCAATGACAGAGTTTAGCGACAAAATCAGGTTTCAGTGAGAGTTTTATGAGCTCTTCGTGAGACCAGATGTTGTTGTTAGGTCACCATATTGTAACACAAGCATCAATATGTAAGAAGTATAGATGAATAGAGGGCGGATGAACATACACAAACAATACACGTATGAATATAAGAAGAGTTATGCGTAGATATTGAATGAAGTGAACAACCAACCTTCTAAGGAAGGTTTACAAGTCTTTATATAGGGAAAGGAACTAGGGAAACACACAAGTTCCCTTCCTTTCCTTATTGGGCTTGGGTCAAGGCTTATGGGCTTTCTACATAAGTCTTGCCATAAATACAAACATAAAAGCCTAATTAAGCAACCAATTACATATTGATTACAAACACTTGAAATATAGTTTAGGAGTGATTCCAACAATCTCCCCCTAAGTGTTGGTAATTAATGAGTTAGGTAATCTTGAAACATTGTAGGTGCTGATGTAATAGTTGCTTTGACGTCTTCTGACATTCTTCTTTCTTGTGAGAAGAAGTGCCTTGATTCTAACAATCTCCCCAGTGTGAGGATCTTGTTTTTCTTTGAAGTTTTTCAGCTTTGACGTCTTCATTTATCTTTATTCTTTGTTCTGATGTGGATATGGTGATGTTATGTTGTGGTAATCTGCATCAGGTCCGGTTTGTTACTCAGGTGTCTCCACGTCCTTCTCCAACATGCTCACACGTTCTTTGACGTTGGAATTCAGTGTTGATGTAGTTCTCTTTAGTCTTTGAACTTTGTAGATTCTTTGACTTTGATGAAGAATCATTCTGACTTTTGTGTTGCCTTTCGAGAGAACTTCAATTAATGTTGTGGTTGGTATGAGCATGTGGAGAATCTGCACGATCATCTCCCAAGAGCATCCATAAGAAGAAAACATAAGAATTGGTTAGTGATAAACACCAATCGATCATTGTGGCTGTTTTTAAGAGAATTGACCACTACGATTGTTCTTCTGATGAATGTCTTGATTCCATTCACCTTTGTCGGGCGAATCAGCCGTCCGAATCCCATAAGGGACAGTTGGCATTACCGTAACAAAAATATGGTCACGGGTAAATGGACAAGACTCAACAGTGACTATCAAAAATTCAACGCTATTTACAAACATTTGCAGCGTACAAGCGGGGAAAATGACAGTGATCATCTCAAGAATGCAAAGACCATTTTTGAACAACGCTTCGGTGAGAGAAACTTCCAATATGTTCACGTGTGGGAGGTTTTGAGAAACCACCCAATGAAATGCTTAACGGTGTTGTATGATTTGTTTCCGTATCGTGTTTATTTTTTTCCGTATCGTTTTTAATATGTTGTACTGTTACTTTTAATTTGAATTTGAATTCTAATTCGTACTATTACTTTTAGTTTGAATTTGAATTTTAAAATATTCTACAATGGCTAGTTTCCCCCTTATAAATACCACTTTAACTTTATTTCGTTTTCTCACACAACTAGTTTTAACACAAACACTATGGCTAACGAAACAGCTGAAATGAATTTAGTTTATTTGGAAATTTGAATAAAAAAAATAAAGTTGTAAGTGACGGGCCCCAAATGAGTAAGTTGAGATTAGTTGTGATAAGGGGAGAAAGAGGGGGAGAGGTTGTAAAATGAAGTTTGTTAAGGTGACGTAGCAGCATGTGAGCCCCAGTGAGGAGTTTTGGTATATCACCATACCTAAGGCTCTTAGTAATAGGTGCATGACTATACTCGGTGAGATCAATTAAACAAATATATTAATTGAAAGTACAATGAAACTGGGGTAATCATGGCATTTTTGAAAAGGATTAGAAAAAAACACATTTGAGATGCATCTTTATTCAATTATATTTTATTCAATTTATATGCATTCAAATTAGTTTCGAATGCGATTTTGAAGTGAAAACGATATAAAGTATTACTAGCAATAAAATTGTCTCATCGGAGATGAAATGTATATTGTATATTATTTTTGCTAAAAAATATATTATGATTCATTTATAAGATTAAAAATGCGTTTAATTTAAATCTATGCATCTCTAATGTGTAGTTATAGTTATTTTTAGAGTATTATTCTTATAAGAATTTCTTTTTATTTGATCTAATTCTATGATAATATGCTAAAAAAGTGTGTCAAAGTAAAAAATAATGATATTTCCTACACTTTATTTCCTCTCAACGACTAAGGATCAAATGAGAAGAATCATTAAAATAAAAAGGATGAGAAATAAATATAACTACAAATTAGAGATGCATTAATTTGAATTAGATGCATTCCTAATTTTTTAGATGCATCATAATATATTTTCTAGCAAAAAATTAGATGCATATATATATATTAGATGCATTTCATCAAGTTAGACAAATCCTATGAATTTTCGTCCTCTGCGGGTCAAATTTGTTGCTATTACTAATTCGCATCGTTTTCACTTCAAAATCACTTTTGAAACTAATTGTGATGAATCTAAATGAATAAAGATGCATCTAATTCAAGTCGATGCATCTCAAATATACGATTATAATTATTTCTCATTGTTCACATTTTAAGTTTTCTTCTCACTGGATCCATACCCCTCAACGACTCTTGTGGAATTCAACCCCAAATGTCACTTGACCGTTGATGTTTCCTTCCTTATTCCCCGGAAAAATACCATCACATCACCATCGCCACCGTGTCTTCCGCCGTCAGACTAATTCAGGAGAATAGCTAGATATGGTGGTAACATTGTCTAATACCAATTCAATGGGGTCAAATCCCTACAACAGTTTTTTCCATTCCTCCATAGTTTAGGTATCTCAATCTATTGAATATATGTGATGTATTTCATATTATTTCATACGATAATTATATGCATGCAATAATATCCATGCATGTTCTTTCTCCATTGTCGTTTGAAATGAAAGGAATTTTAAGTTTTTCTATTTTAAAGTAACTAATGATTAAGTGTTGGCTTTGTGATATTTTTAAAGGACATTAATTTGAATTGGTGTTTTAAGAAGTAATCTATGGCCATGGAATTGAGGCAATGATACTTGGTTGGTTATTAGGGTTACTTTTAGGAATTATTACCCATTTCTGCCCTTTGTTTTATTTATTTGTTGGACCTTAGTAAAAATGTGAGTAATTTTAATAGTTTTGATACTTAGGATGATTGTTTGTTCTGTCTTCTTTAGGTACGATGTGATTTTCCGCGTAGTAAGAGCACACTACTCTCTAATGATATGAACTTGTAATGTTAAAAGTTGGTTGTTGAACCATGGAAATATTACTTTTATGTTTCTTGTGAAACTTGATGTATAGGATTTAACATCTAAGGTTTAGTTCCATAAAAGGAATTGCAAACCATCCCTTATTTCATGAATCGACTCCGTCAAAAAGTTGAAACTTGAAATCTGACTAAGCTATATAGCTGAAAGTGGGATCGCATCGGACCACATGGATCTATCGAGTCCACCCCTGACCTTTATAAATTTCACTGAAATCTTTGTATTCTTGAAATCGAAAGCTTAAATTTTAAACCATAAACAAGAAAATATGAGAACGTGAAGGTTGACTTGTCTTGGTCCAAACACTCATATGTTGTTCAATCCCCTCTAAAATATTTTATTATTGATTACTTAGAATTAATACTTTTAGTTTAAGTAACGTATGATGTTTCTTGGTTCAGGGCATAGTGATCAGGATTTGACGAATCTTATTTCATGTATTGGGGTTGTTTTGCTGCAAAATGGCCTCTAGAGAAACAACACATAATTCTGCACTTATGAAGGCTACGTCACATGGGGTATTTCAAGGAGATAATCCTCTTCATTTGCACTCCCTCTTGTTATATTACAGATGTGCCTTGTGCTCATACTCACCCGAGCCCTCGCTACCTTTTGAAGCCATTGAGACAACCTCAGTCGTTGCAGAGATTGTTGTAAGTTGCTTCATTCTAGAGTGACAATTTTGTCTCATTTACTTATGAGTGGGTGGATACGGGTTGTCTTTATATCAAACAAATTAAATGAGTTATGCAATCTTTTTAAAATAAAAGAGGAACAGGTCAATGACTTGAAAATTTACACGGATTCCGGTTTTGGTACAAACAACGCATAAGTAGTTTTATTCAAAGATCTATATTATTACCGTAAAAAAAAATTAGCAATCAAGTTAGCACAACAATTTCCTATAAGGTAAAACAAAATTCTGCAACTCACCAAACTAACTCTCTTCAGATGGGCCATACACCATTTTGAGTTTTTGATAATTGTTATTGTGATTTTTTACAAATTAGACATTTCAAATGTTGATATGTGTCGCAAAATACCTCTTTCTTCTTGAATTTTACTTTTCGTGGTAAAAGTACGTGGTTCGTGACAAAAAAGTAGTTCGCTTAGCACGGTGAGAAACTGAAGGCTACTTTGGAAAAAAAATATAATTTGGTCAAAGTGGTGTCCAACCCTCCCTGACTAGACCTGACTAGACCTGGACCAGTGTTGAGCCCTCCATCGTATTCATTTGTATTGGCTTTATATTTGATATGACATGTAATTTAGGATAAAAGTTTGACAGGGTGGAGTTCTGCTCGGTCCTTCGCTCTAGGCCGTAACAAAGCATATCTTGATACAGTTTTCCCTCCAATAAGCTTAACAGTGTTGGACACGCTTGCAAACCTTGGCCTTTTGTTCTTCCTTTTCCTTGTTGGGCTCGAGCTTGATTTGAATTCACTTCGCAAGACTGGTAAGAAAGCACTTTGCATAGCTATAGCCGGAATCAGTCTCCCATTCTTCTTGGGCACCGGTGTTTCATTTATCCTTATCGGGACAATTTCTGGAGCGTAAATGAAGGCCCTTTATTGTTTTCATGGGGTTTCAATGTCAATCACAGCTTTCCGGTTCTTGCACGCATTTTAGCTGAGCTTAAGCTCTTGACAACTGATGTTGGGAAAATTGCCATGTCAGCAGCAGCTGTTAACGATGTGGTGGCTTGGATTCTACTTGCACTTGCTGTTGCATTATCGGTGCGGGTCGTTCACCACTTGTTGCATTATGGGTTTTCTTGTGTGCATCTGGTTTTGTTCTCATGTGCTCTTCGTGGTTCCACCTATTTTCAAATGGATGTCCCAACGGTGCCCTGATGGTGAGCCGGTGAGCGAGGTGTATGTTTGTGCGACTCTTGGTGGGGTTTTGGCTGCAAGTTTCGTGACTGATACTATTGGTATTCACGCTTTTTGGTGCTTTTGTTGTTGGTGTTTTGATCCCAAAGAAGGTGCTTTTGAGTCGCTAGTGGAAAAAGTTGAGGATCTTGTCTCTGGCTTATTTTACCACTTTACTGTTTGAGTGGTTTAAAGACAAATGTAGCCTCAATTAAAGGGGCTCGGTCATGGGGCTTATTTATTTTGGTTATATTTACTGCGTGTTTTGGGAAGATTGCTGGTTCCGTTGGGGTTTCTCTTGTGTGTAAAATCCAATTCATGGAGGCTGTTGCTATCGGGCTTTTGATGAACACCAAGGGTTTGGTTGAAATCATCGTGCTCAACATCGGGAAAGACAGAGGGGTATGCCTTCATATTTCATAATTATCCTCTTCTTTATTTTTCTTTTGTTTTGGTGTTTCGATTTCTTTTCTCTTTTAACTTGCATAGATATAGCGAGCAAGAATATGTTCCACCTTGAGTCAGTGTATAGTTTCTGTCATATAAACATCAAAAGTTGGTTGGACCCCATTTGACTTATCAGGAGACCTAATAACCTGCTAAATTTTTACTGATGTGTCAAAATTTTTATGTCCCATTAAATCATGAAATATTGGCTTTGTGTCCCATTTAAATCAATGAAGCATGGATTTTGTGTCCAGTTCAATCAGGAGCAATATGTATTTACCAGTTCATGAGTTCAACACCTTGGACATCACTGGAACATTAAACTGGGACACAAAGCCAACGATTGAATCTTTGATGACCTCTATGGCCAAAATCATGTACACTGACTCGAGTGGAAACAAATGAAAAATTAAGTTGGTATTGTATATATGCAAAAAGATGCTTTCTTTATTTATATTACCTCGACTCATATTTTGCTACAATATTAGGTATTGAATGATGAAACTTTTGCTATATTGGTATTAATGGCGTTATTAACCACATTTATCACTACGCCTTTAGTTGTTGCGGTATATAAACCAACTAAAACGCCTTCAAACTCCCAATACAAATACCGAACTCTTAACGGGAGAGGCTCTTCCACGAGCCCGTTTCGTATGCTGATATGCTTTCATAGTGTAAGAAACATACCTACGATGATCAATTTGATCGAGGTTTTACGTGGGACTGGGAAAAGGAAGTGTTTCTGGTCCATGCGATGCACCTTATGGAGCTCTCAGAGAGTCTTCTGCTATACTCATGGTTCACAAGGCGAGGAAAACGGGCTTCCGTTTTGGAAGAAGGATCAAAGACTGGTTCGGATCAGATTGTAGTGGCATTTGAGGCTTTTCAGCAACTGAGTAAGGTATCTATATGGCCCACGACTGCTATATCTGCTGTTTCAAGTATGCATGAAGATATTTGTAATGGCGCTGAGCGTAACCGAGCTGCTATGATAATACTTCCATTTCATAAACATCTCAGACTCGATGGTCAACTTGAAACCACTCGAGCAGTACAGGTAAACTTTTATTACATTTTGTTAAAAATAAAAACACACGTGATCTGGCTAAGTTAATGCATTTTCATTAAGATCTTTTCCATGGTGTATATGCCTGCATACCATTTTAATGATGTGGCTCGTTTGTGATTTCAGACATGTTAACTGTCAGGTTTTGGAGCATGCCCCATGTTCGGTTGGCATCTTAGTAGATCGTGGTTTTGGTGGGTCATCACATATTGCAGCAAGCAATGTTAACTCACTTATTACGGTCTTATTCTTTGGTGGTAATGATGACCATGAGGCATTAGCTTATGGAGCACGAATGGCTGAGCACCCGGGATCAACCTTATTGTAGTCCGGTTCCTTCTCAACCGGTGGGACCCGCCACCCCTCCTGGATCCATCACCGTCGAGATCCAAGAATCCATAGCGACACTCCAACTCAGTCTACTGATGATGAAATAATTGCCGTTTTAAAAAGACGGCTCTATCTAAGTCTGACACAATGAAGTACGACGAGAGTGCTGAAGAATGGGGCCGAGATAATTGATATAATCCGTGAATATGCACGCAGTAACTTGTTTCTTGTGGGGAGGATGCCCGGAGGTAAAGTGGTAGAATTTCTAGAGAAGAAAAACGAGTGCCCGGAGATGGGGCCTGTTGGGAACTTGTTGATTTCACCAAGTTTTTCGACTGCGGCTTCTGTGTTAGTTGTGCAGCAGTATCATAGTCAATTGTCTTTGCTTTCATTGGCTTCTTTAAGGGAAGATGAAACAAATGATTTTGGTGTAGTATAGTTTGTACCAATTGTAATGTATATATGTATGTCTGTGTATTAAATAGCACAAAATCATGATTATCCAGGTGTATAAACGAGCACCATATTGTACAATGCCATACAAATACGATACTGGGACAAAATTCCAGTTTTTTCTCTAGGTTGTTCGGCATTTTTATCTCTGCATCAACTTTCTGTTACTTATCGTTTTTACTATTTTGATAAGCTACTTAAGTCTCAAAAAGTGCAAACATTGGTGTTCAAATAGCCAAACTGTTTTAACTAGGGGTGAGCGAACTGACCGGACCGACCGAGACCGGACCGGACGACCACATTCGATCCGGTTCTCGGTCTATGCATTTGGGCTAATTCGGTCTTCGGTCCGGTCGGTCTGGTCCGGTCCGGACCACAAACCGACTATTTTGGCCTTAGTAGACTCCAAACGGTCCGGTCCGACCGACGGACCGACCGAGACCGGACCGGACCGGACCGACCACATTCGGTCTCGGTCCCGGTCTCGGTCCCGGTTTTTACCTTAATTCGGTCTTCGGTCTTGTCGGTCCGGTCCGGTCCCGGACCGATGCTCACCCTTAGACCATGTAGCATTTGTCCATTTTTTTTAACAGCATTTCATTACGAGAGTCTAGCAAAGAACTAGACTAAAAAAATTACAAAGGGATACTTAAGCCGATCAACCCACGAAACCTTACATTTTGTTCCGATGGGCTAGCCAAGAAAACGACAACAAAATAATATTATCTACTAAATCGCTTTACGCATCCTTCGTGCATCAAACAACACATAAATTCTGAACCGCCAAATCATCCAACATGTAGCAAGCCCAAACCTGCATCTTTAATCTCCGGTTGTTTCTAGTCGGAAACAAATCACACCATTCCCACCACTCATAAAACGACTCACCAATAAACATGAATATATTACACCATCTATATATAATACTAGGCGAGTACCCGCGCCTAGCAGCAGCGGTTTCTAGCGTCAGATAATTAATGATTTATGATATTGTGGTGAGTGTTTTGTGTAGCGTTTAAAATAGAACATAAACCGATGAAAATGCAACTGCAAACAGTTGTACTATACGATAACTAAAGTCTAGACAAAATTCTTAACACCTATCAAACAACATATAAAAACATTCAATGAAAATGAAAGTAAACATTACATCAGTTATGAGATAAAAACTAACAACACACGTTACTTGTCGCGTAAAAACTAACAATGATGGATTAATGGTGTCGTTGTTAAGAAGAACGCAAGTACCAAAATAAGCATGAATGTGATCAGCCCAAAATAAAAATAAAAAAACGCGCTAGTTTGGCTATTTTGTAAAAGATTTGGGCACATTTAGCCCCATATTTTTTTTGAAATAGGCGTATTTAGCCTATTGAAAAGTTAAATGTGCACTAACGGGCACATATTTTCTTTTAATTGTAAAACAATATAATCGTTTTTGAAGAAAAACTTATATATATAATATATTTATATAGCGACAGATCGTTTTGTGTTAAAAAAGTTTATGAGTTCTAAACGAAAAATAATAAAAGTTTGAATACTTAGGGATTAAACATAATGTTTTGAAACCCGGTTGGGTGATTCAACCATTGAACCGTTCCGTCGAAAAACGAGTCGATTTAAACCGAGTCAACCCGACGAGTTGAGTCAAAGCGGGTCAAATTAAACGAGTCAACCCACGGGTTTGAAGCGTCCGAGTCAACCGGTTTCGATATGTATTAATAGTTTCAAATTTTCACTTTTACTTTTGGTTTTCATTTATATATAGTATAACGGGGTACCCGCAGCGTTGCGTGGCGGGTACCATGAAGATTAATCAAGAAATAGATCTCGATGAGACTGATTCACCGTTTGTATCGGCTTCAACGGGTCCTCTCTAGTTCGTTTCGGATGGTCGTTATTGGTTAGCCAAACCGGTGGTGACACGGTTTCGGTTGAACCGTTGGTCGGTCCGATTTTCAAAACTATATGTACCATCAACTTGTTAGCTTGTATGAAGCTTTGTGTGTTTTATTAATTTGTATAATGTGTATAATAACATGTACTTTTCATTTTAGGGTGTTTTAAAAATAACATTAATTAGTGTGTTTAATTATTTTATATTTAGAATTATGTTGTAGCTTGTTTAAATTGTACATTGTGAAAATTTTATTGTACTTTTTAGTAAGGGGTGTTTTAATTGGTTGTTTTTAATTTGGTAGATATGCTTTTAATTGGTTGTACAATGTGAATAAATTATTGTACTTTTAAGTAATGGGGTGTTTTAATAAGAGTATTAATTACACAATACATTTCTCTCACCTTTGACTTTCAACTTTTCACTTTTCAAGGTTTGACCGTTTTTCTATTATATGTAGTATAGATGTATCCAAACCTCTTTTATGAAGCAAGAAAACAAAGCATGCGGCATGGTTTCCATACCAACTCCACATATAGGACACAAGATAGACTCATTTTCCATTCCTCTACGCGATAGATTATACCGTGTAGGTAACCGATCAACATAACTCACCATGCAAAACGTTAACCTTTTTGGGCTGCGTTACACCATAATGTACCCATATCGCTCCTGTGTGTAAGAATGCATCAATATGCCGACGAGTACCAAAGAAATAGTAAAATCCCTTTCACCATCCAAGGACCAAAAATTTGATCATTACCTTCCTATAGCGAATGCCCGTTAAGATGGACATCATATTATCAAATTGTTCTTGTTCACGCCATTTCCGCACCCCCCCAACATTTGTTCATTATAGGGCTTGTCCCATTATTAAGTTTAAAATTTCATGTGTTTCCATCAATTTAAGTGTATGGTATCTCTCAACCGAGTTCAAGTTGAATAATACATTTATATGATATCGAGCCTTAAAATTTTGCCCTAACGTTTGCCGTCTATGGTAGCCGCCTGTGATTGGACCCAAGACTTTAAGTTATTAGGTGCACAATTTTTTACAGTATAAAGAAAATAAAATAAACTAAAGATACGGTTTCATTAAAACTACTAAACAAATTAAGAAGACATGTACTTTTTTGATATATTAGTTGACTAACTAGGAATACATGTATTTGACACAAAATTTAAGGCACATATTCATTTTGGAGAAATCGGGTTTTTAACGAAAATTTATAGTAGGGCAAACATCCATTGGGTTTTCGTGAATCTCGAAAACCCACGATGCGAGTTTTATTGGTTAGGTTTACATTTACAGAACTCATCTACCTATGGCCTACCTAATGCACTAACAGGCGGTGTGCCGGTCGCATGTAGTGAGGGAATGGTAAGACCGAGGTCGTCCCAAGAAGTTGATTCCTAACGTCTAATTAATTAAATTTGTCAAATAAATAAGTTTTAATGAAATGATTGATAATATTTAAGGTGTCACGCGATCAGTTGGGCTCGTTCTCTGGTAAGCAAGCTAATGGGAATGATAGTGATGCAATTCATAAACCGAGTTCGTCCATAAGTGGCAAAAGTCGATAGACTCCTATGATCAATTCGTCTACCCTGTGCTTCTTAGAATCCTCACCAAGATGAACATGTCATCCGGGATCATTCGGCAATCTAATAGCAGTCATTAAGAGCCGGCGTTTACTATTGTATTACATGTGTTCTAAAAGTCACTAGATTCCTGTTTCAATTGGGAGTTTATGTCGCTAGGACAACATTTGGTCAGTTCGTCATAACCTATCAGCAAAGGCTTCGACCGGAGATCTCGGGTGACCCCTTGAAAGTCCAGTTGTTTTTAGTCCCCTAAGCCAAGTCATTAAGTACCTCTACAAGCAAGATTCGCAATAATGAGTGTCCGGGCGCTAGCATCTTAGACACTCATCCCTAACTTCTTAAGTTCATCCAAACAACAGGTGATCCGTTGGTCAAATCGCACAAGTGAAGAAGGGTCGTCAGTTGGTCAATTCTTACCCTTCCCACTCGGTCTACCTACTTAGAGTCGGTTGGTCATATCTCCTAAGCAACTAGACACTACCGCCATTCAAAACTACCAAAACTATGGTGGCTACCAACAAACTATGCATGCATACACTAGAAACAATTAATAACGCAAAAGCATTAATAATAAAGAATCGAAACTAGGCTGGGACCTAGTTTCCACATCTCAAAATATTAACCGAACTTGACTTGGCTTTAGTTTAGCCCAATACATGATAGTTATTGTTATTTGGATATTGGCCCATGAAGGGTTTCTCTTTGTAATCGGTATTCATTATTTATACCGAAGGTTTATTGATTAATGATCAAGGGGAACAAACCTAATTCTAATATGGTATCATAGCCTTAAGATCCTCCACCCAAACCCCAATTTTTTTTTTACGCCTAACTGCTACTTTATTGTTGTAGCTTGCTTCTTGCTTTCTTCCCTGTGCTTTGCATTATATTCTCCTTGTCATAGCATCATGACGGGAGACACTTTACCACCAAAACAACCTATTGATAAAGCCTATTCCATTGCTTGCATCAAGGCGTGTATCCCCTCACCCCTTGATCTAGATAAACTAAACTATAATTCTTGGTCCAAGCTTTTTAAACGTTTTTGTAAAACTTATGATGTCATTCATCACCTTACCAAACCGGCAGCGACAACATCCTCGCAAACGGATCCATTTTATGAGACTAACGACTCTCGTCGTCATGTGGATGTACTCGCGATCTCCCCAAATTGGTGACATGGTCAATGATGACACTACTCACGCTCATGAGGTGTGGGACAAACTTCAAGATTTTTTCATGATAACAAGGCATCGCGTGTCATTCAAGCTGGATAATGAGATTCGTAATATGGCTATTGGGTCTCTATCCGTTAATGACTACTTTCAAAGATGAAGTCCAAGGCCGATCGTCTTGCTAACCTTGACTCCCGGTAAGTGATTCGAGTCTCACACTTATGCTATCAACGGACTTAGGGCTAAATTCCGGATATCGCACGGATCATTCGTCATAGGGATGAACTTCAACATTTGATAAAGTGCGCACTATGGTTACATTAGAAGAAAGTGATATGGCACAAGTTACCAATGCTCTCATCCACTCACCTTACATCATCGTCCCCAACCGTGCTTGTGGCTACAAGCACTAACAATTCCAAAGCAGTACCATGAGCACTTGGTGCGGAGCAATGCGAAATTTTCGGTGGTTCGTGCATGTATGGGTCTAGGTGTAAATTTGTTCATGGGAATCACGATACACCACCACGGTCTTCATCTACAGTTGTGAATAAACAACTGGTCCAAGCTCCATCGAGTGACTCACAACACTTGTGACTCGTGCCTCGTCTCAACCGCCTACACCGCACTGCGGCCTACTCCGATACCGTATTCTAGTTTGGATTATCGGGAATGACCGTGTTAACCCCTAATTTTTACGCACCCAACGGTATCAATTACTCTTCCATGCGACCTCCTTTACCAACCCAAGTTCACGTCCACGGGCCCGCGTCTTTGGGTAACATGTCACCTCGAGCTCATATAGTGCAAGCCCAATCATAGCGCAGTCCACAGCCCACGCCTTCTTGGGTACTTTGGCACATCCGCCCAAACTCGAGCCCACGCCCAAGCATCCAACAGTGCGTTTGGCGATCCCTTTGCTTCACCAGGGGCGGTGTTGTTGCCACATAATTTTGCTTTTCGATCGAAGGCCACGGCGCTTCCTCGAGCTTTTCAACCGGCGTCTTTTCAAGACCCGGCTTGGAATATGGATACTGGTGCTTCATCCCACTTGGCTGACAACACAGGTATCCTCACATCCGTTAGTAATAATTGCATTTATCCATCCGTGTATGTGGGAAACGGTGCGTCTATACCGGTCACACATACTGGACATAGCTTGTTGTACACTTCCCATAAGCCATTACATATTACTATTATACTTGTTACACCCCACATTATTAAAAATTTGATTTCTGTTCGTAAATTTACGCGTGATAATGACATTTCTGTTGAGTTTGACGCATATGGTTTTTCTGTGAAGGATTACCAGACGGGCAGACTTCTTCTCCGTTGTGATAGCACGGGCGATCTTTACCCGTTCTGTGCAATGATCATCCACGCATCCTCCTTTTGCTTTACTTTCGTTCGATCACACACGTGGCACAGACGCCTCGGGCATCCCGGTGAAGATGTGCTTCGTCGTTTAGAGTCTAGTAATTTTATTTCTTGTAATAAATCAAAGTTGTCCGCTTTGTGTCATGCGTGTCAATTAGGCAAACAAATAAAGCTTCCCTTTTATACTTCGGAGTCGAAGGTTGCATCTATTTTTGATATTGTCCACGCGGATGTATGGACATCCCACAATCGAGTGAAAGTGGTATTAAATATTATGCTATCTTTTGGATCATTTCTCGCACTTTGTTTGGGTTTATCCATTGCATAAAAGTCGATTTGTATGATAATTTTCTTGTTTTCGTGCTTATGTCAACAAACAATTCGATTGTAGATATAAAGGCTTTACTGATGTGATCATGGGGTGAATATGACAACACCCGCTTTCGTGATTTATTTAAATACAACCGGCATTCAATTTAGGTTTTCTTGCCCGCATACATCCCAGCAAAATGGCAAATCTGAACGCATGTTACGCACACTCAACAACCTTATACACACTTTTCTTTTTCAAGCTAGCATACCTCCCTCCTATTGGGTAGAAGCACTTAACATGGCTGCCTATCTCTTAAACATCCTTCCCTCCACCGCCATCAACAATGAGGTACCCTTTACTAAACTTTTTAACCGTTCCCCATCTTATGACAATTTACGTGTCTTCGGGTGCCTCTGTTATCCATATGTTACCGTTGCACATAAACTTCAACCACGCTCCACTGCTAGTGTGTTTCTTAGGTACCCCGCCAATCACCGAGGTTTTAGATGTCTTGATCTCTCCTCCAACAAAATCATACTTTTTCGTCACGTTCGCTTTGATGAGGATGTGTTTCCCTTTGCATCCCTACACAAATACACATCCCCACATTACGATTTCTTAAACACTACAAACATTATCCCCTTACCCATTCGTCCCACTACTACTATTAACACAGACACTCCCACGCCGCCTCCTACTCAAAACACACCTCCAACTCCGCCCCCTACACAACCCTTACCCACTCCTCAGCCAGATCCTCACACTCCATTGCCCACTTCGACACAACCCATGCAACCACCCACTACCACCGATACTCACCACATGGTCACACGTGGTAAAGCCGGAATTTCTAAACCACTTGAGCGTATGAATTGTCACGTCACTACTGTGTCTCCACTACCGGGTTCTCACATTCATGCTCTTCGTGATCCTCATTGGAAGCAAGCTATGTTGGATGAATATAATGCTTTAATTACTAACGGTACGTGGGTACTTGTACCCCGTCCAGCTAATGTAAATATTGTTCGTTCTATGTGGCTTTTCAGGCATAAGTTTCATGCTGATGGTACTTTAAGCAGGTATAAAGCGCGACTAGTTGCAAATGGTCGTAGTCTGCGGCGAGGATTGATTGTGATGAGACATTTAGTCCGTGGTTAAACCGACTACTATTCGCGACAAAGCTTAGTCTAGCGGTGTCTCGTGATTAGCCTATTCATCGACTTGATGTGAAGAATGCTTTTCTTCACGGTTACTTATCGAGACGCAGTGTACATGCATCGGCCGCGGGGTTTGTTGATCTGCTCACCACGATTATGTTTGTCACTTGCGGCGATCATTGTATGGGCTTAAGCAAGCTCCTAGAGCTTGGTTTCGCGGTTTGCGAGGATTTGTTACGCATTGGTTTTCGACATATAAAGCGATCGTCACTATTAATGTTTCATCGTGGATCGGACATGGCCTACTTGTTCTTGTATGTGGATGATATTATTTTGACCGCTTCTTCTACCACATTTTACGATGTGTTATTAGTGCTCTTCATGGTGAGTTTGCAATGACGGATCTTGGTTCTCTTAATTATTTTCTTGGTGTTTACGCTCACGCGCACCACATCCGGTATGTTTTATCACGGTCTAAGTTTCTTGAGGAAATTCTTGAGAGCTCATATGCGAAGTGTAATCCGTGCCGCGCTCTGTTGATACCGAGTCAAGCTTGGACACGATGGTACCACGAGGATCCAACTTTATATCGAGCTTAATGGAGCACTTGATATCTTACCTTTACAAGACCGAGATATTTAAATGCAGCGGTTCGGCGAGGTTTGTTTGTACATGCATGATCCTCGGGCTACACATTTTCATGCTTTGAAGCGTATATTACGCTATCTTCGGGGTACTCTTGATCATGGTCTTCAATTGCATGTTTCCTCTACTGCTCAGCTGCTTGCTTACACTGATGCGGATTGGGCGGGTTGTCCGGTCACTCGCCGGTCAACTTCAGGTTATTGTGTGTTTCTTGGTGATAACTTGTTGTCGTGGTCTGCTAAACGACAGGTGACATTATCTCGGTCCAGTGCTGAGGCCGAGTATCGTGGTGTTGCTAATGTCGTAGCTGAGACAGCTTGGATTCGTAATCTACTGCGTGAGCTTCATCACCCTTTATCTACAGCTACTATTGTATATTGTGACAATGTCAGTGCCGTCTATTTATCGACGAATCCCGTTCAACATCAACGTACGAAACACATTGAGATTGATATACATTTAAATCCGTGATTATGTTGCATCGGCGAGGTTCGTGCTTCATGTCCCTTCTCGATTTCGATCTGCGATATTTTACCAAGGACTCCCGTGCGTTGTTTATGGATTTTGCTTCGATTTGAACATTCAAGGCCTCCGCTCAAGCTGCGGGGTGTATTAACGAACTTGACTTGGCTTTAGTTTAGCCCAATACATGATAGTTATTGTTATTTGGATATTGGCCCATGAAGGGTTTCTCTTTGTAATCGGTATTCATTATTTATACCGAAGGTTTATTGATTAATGATAAAGGAGAACAAACCTAATTCTAATACAAAATACCCTAGTGGAATGAAAAATAAAACTACACATAAAACAATAAATAAACAAATACATAACATCAAATAATTAATTGACTAATAATAAATGAATTATCAATTAAATAGAACACAATAAATAAAGATGCTCCAACAATCAAATTAGAATTAGAATCAAAATTATAATTGAATAATGAAACTAAAATAATATTATGAGTCAGAAAATAATTACATATCGTGCCAATGATAAAGCTATCGATCCCTTGTTAAGTACCGGGCAAACCCCGAAAGGATTTGCCCCACAAAAACCACAGTTGCGTCTTTTTCTTTCTCTCTTCCTGCGCGCACAGCAGCAATAAAAATGTTTGATAACTTGAATGACAAATATTGTCATCTATTTATAATACTAATTTAGGGTAATTTGCATCTTAGGTCCTTTAACTTTCAACACTTTTTCACTTGGAGACTTGGTCACATCTTTTCTTTATTTACACATAAATGTGTAAAAATCAACTTTTAATATTGACGATTTCAGCCCCTCTTCGAACTTCTTTATTTATTTTTTAGTTCTTGAAGTGAATAAAATTAATATAAACTTGCCACATTTAATTAATTACGGCGTAATTAAATTATAATTACGCCGTAGCCTTCGAAACTTTGCGCCCAAGTAATTAATTACGGCGTAACTAAATCATCGGGTTACGCCGTAATCCTTCGTACGCTTATGCTTATCCACTCCGTAATTTTCTCTACGGCGTAACTAATTTACTATGTTACGCCGTAACCTTCACAAAAATAATTACGACGTAACCATAAGATTTGGTTACGCCGTATCCTTCAAGGCATCACATTTACGCCGTAACATTATTAATGAGTTACGGCGTAATCTTCTCACTGAATTCATAGGCCCTCGTAAATCTATCTTCAGAACATATATTTGGCCTTATATCACATCTTTTCCGCTCCAATGCCTCATTTATCCTAAAATGCAATTATGAGCAATTAAGTACCATATTAATACAAATGAGGCCATAAACACGGAATTTGATATATAAAAGATCATGCTAATTTGATGTTATCAACCCCAGGTCCGCCCATGTAGCCGCCTCCTCCATCTTCTTTTGTTCCTTTCTCTTACGCTTTCTTAAACCCTAATTAGCTTGTTTTCCTCTCCATCTAGTTCTCACTTAATATTGTCGCCCATCACGAAACAAAAAGTAGAGTTTAAAAAAAAAAAAAAAATGCCAACATCGCTCTAAACCCTCAAAATTCTCATGCATATGTTTTTGTCAACGGTTTGGTTCTTGTTATCCACGACAATAGCAATTGGCCTTCGTGCTTATAAAATATATATGTTCGTTCGGTCCTTTATTGGTTGCAAACATCAAGTTTTTCGTTTTTTACTTTATGAATTGCCAACATATTTTTGTTTTTAGTATTATACTTAAGTTACAATGAACAAAGTGGATGAAAATAGCATAAGAATTGGCTAGTTGAAGACATATACTATTGACAACTTGTGACTACTTGTTAATAGTTGAAGGACCACTTTTGTAAATATTTGTAAGACAGTTAGTTAGTTAGTTAGGCACCAAGAACATTTTCTCTGATTTTTATATAAACACATTGTATCACTTTGATTCAATCAAATATAATCATTTCCCTTATCACTTTTCTTCAGCATCATAAATTCTATATGGTATCAGTGCTTGATACAAACCCTAGTTGTGTTCATCAATGGTAGAATAAAGTTTGAATCATTATGATCTAATTTCAAAGCTACGTTTTTCTTGATTCATCAGTTTTTTGATTCATTACTGTTTCTTGTTCGTTCTGATTAGGGTTTTTGTTACAAATCATATTCGATCTCCACTAATGGCTTCTTCTTCTTCTTCAACCGATCAAACACCATTAACAACACAAACACCATTAATGATCCTCTTCACATTGCTAGTTCTGATCATCCTAATAATGCTTTAACTAATACACCTTTCAATGGGAGTAACTTTCTTGGATGAAGTAGAAATGTGAAACTGACATTAGGTGCTAAGTTGAGATTGGGATTTATTGATGGTTCTTGTCCAAAACCTATAATCACTGATGATAACTTGCAGAGATGGATTAGGTGTGATTACATGGTTACTTGCTGGATCCTAAATTCTATGGTGAATGAGTTATCAGAAGCTTTCTTGTACACACAATCTGCTTAGGAGTTGTGGAAAGAAGTTACCGAGAGATATGGACAAAGCAATGGACCCTTAATCTATCAGTTGGAGAGAGAGTTAAGCAAGATCACACAAGGTAATCTTAGTATTGCCAGCATTCTTTAACAAATTGAAGAGGTGTTGGGATGAATTGCAAAATTTGAATGGTTTACCAGTGTGTGAATGTGGGAAAATGAATGAGTGTACTTGTTCCATTTTTGAGAAGTTTCTTGAAAGGGATAGCCATTTGAAGTTGATTCGATTCTTGATGAAGTTGAATGATGAATATGAGTCGGTTAAGTCAAATCTTGGCTATAGATCCTCTTCCTAATGTGAATAAGGCATATTACATTGTGCAACAAATTGAGAAGCGAAACAGTCACTTATCTTGTGTTTGATCCATTTGCATTCTTTGTAACTACCAGTAACAACATGCAAAGTAGCAATGCAAGAAATGAGGGTAGGCCATCAAGAAGTGATGTTAGGATTGAACAAAAGAGAACTTGTACTCATTGTGGCCAAGAAGGGCATGTGTTTGAGCAATGCTTTGAAAGAATTGGGTATCCTGATTGGTACAAAGGCAAGAAAACCAAGAAAGGGGTTAGGATGGCTGCTCATGTGAGTTCTAGGTTGGAAGACATGGTTTGTGGGGAAACACCATTTGATATGGGGGGTTGAGAATGAAATTGCCATGGGTCAGAATGGTAGTGTTGACCAGAAGCTTGTTGCTAGAATGTGTCGAGAGATGATGAGAATGTTCAAAGGAAAAGAGGTTGCAGAGGATAATGGAGCTTCTGTGAGAAACTATGCCAGTACTTCTGCTCATGCAAGTATACTCTCTATTTGACGATCTCTTGTGCTTTATTTTGTCATCCACAAATGGACGTCACAATAGATTGGATCACTAACACCGGTGCTTGAGACCATATGACTCCTCATTTTCACTTGTTCATATTAGTCAAATATTTAACTCACCCTATCATGGTCCATTTACCTGATGGAAGATCACTAAAAGCCACAATTGTTGGTGAAGTAGCTTTAACACCCTCTATGATTCTCACTGATGTCTTTTATGTGCCTGAATTCCAGCTTAATTTGTTATCAGTTTGTAAATTGATTTAAACCAAACTTTTGATAGCTCAGTTCTTTCCCAATGCCTTCATATTTTAAGACCTTACCACTAAAGAGATAGTTATAATTGGAAAGGGTTCAAGATGCCTATACATCTGTAAACCTATCTCTGATCCTGTTACCTTCTCTGCTAGTGTGATTTTGAGCAAATCACCGACTTTCAACGGATTTGATTTGTCTTTACGAGCCGTTTGCTACGGACTAGCCAACTCTTAGATAAAATATCTTTGGTGAGTGATTACCAATTATGGTTTTCAAACGCCTTTACCACAAGCCATAAACTTGCGGGCTAGCCAACTCTTCACTTTTAAGGATATGGTGGTGAATACCATACAATTTTGGGAAAATTGCAAGTCGTCAACGGTTTGAGATATCTTTACCAAGAGCCGTTTGCTCTGGATTAGCCAATCCTTTTGTTTATTAGACAAGGCGGATGATAACCATAAGATGAGTAAGTGCAAAACACTTACTCCAAAAACATTTTGGCCAAAATGGGGAATTAAGCGGTATAATTACATGATAAAATTCGTGAGAATTCCCCCACACTAGAAATGAATATTGCCCTCAATATTCAAAATACCGCGGTTATGCGAAACATAGAACGTAAAAGGGAAATACTCGACCATTATTATTATTATTATTATTATTATTATTATTATTATTATTATTATTTTGAAACTTTATATATATACACAACATGTGGGCAACTCCCCACACTAGGGTGGTACACACGGGTGAAAACCCATGTTTAGCTCTCAGTGTTTGATTACCGAGTCGCTAGCTTGACTCGACCCAATTCATTTGTTCATGGGGAAAGTAACGTGGAAAACCAATCTCAATCGGACTTTCGTTCACGGTGTTAACAAACATATGAACATCGAAAGTTCCACCCGACGAGATACAACCGCGGTATTGTTAATAGTAGAAACTATAAGAGATGATACCGGGGTCAAAGATGGTGTCCTCATTCCGAAAGAAAAAGGAAAGAGCAACCACACCATCTGTGAAGAATGGAACAAAGATATGCATGAGAATGCAAGTCCATTCCTCATCGAAAAGAAGCAAATCACCATTTTGACACTTTTAAGCTTAAACTTGAAGCTTATATGGTGATTGTCAATAAGATGTCCGGGAGGAGGGTGGAAAGCGGTTCTTCAATCAATGATTTTCTAGAAAAGGATGTCCCTCCGAATCAAAGTAAGTATTATCAATTCTGTTGGAATTGACTCATCACTAAGAAAGGCATCGACTTCATTCCAAAGTTGTCATCTTCCTCATCGAGGGTGAGAGAAGGGATGGAAGAGTCGGGAATAATAAGACTAGGAGATGATGGAACATTTTGAGCAATTCTTCAATGGGGAGAATGTCTCCCATTGGATCACAAACATCATCTTCCAATTCGGATGAAACGAGGAGAGTTTGGTTTCATCCACGAGTTAACAAACTCGATACGATAAAGCGATTCCTGAGGTGGGACAAGTGGTGTGCTCTTAGAGCTAGCAATTTCCACCACTTCCGATAAAGTCTCGATTCTAGATCATCATCATCAAGAACACTCTTGACTTTCTGGTACAACTTTCAAACCATTTGTTTGAACCAGGTTGATTTTCAAAGCTTTTAACTCAAAGACGCTTTTGGTGACTCCTCTTAACTGTGAAATTTGAGAGTGTTGCATTGAATCTTTCGATTTTGATCAATTGTGGCAACACTGTTTGGATAGAGGTTTGGAGTTCGTTGATATTCAACGTGAGTTCTTCGTTGTCAACCCGTATTGTCAACTCTTGACAAACACATCAATCGAGCACGACTGTTCTCAAGAAAGCTCTCCCAAGATGAGGGAACTCTAGGATGCATCAAAGTCTACTACAACAAAGTTAGTAGGAAAGTGAAACTTTCCCACTTTCACTACGACATCCTCGGCTATCCCAAGTGGACGCGTTATGGAGCGGTCCGCTAGCTCGAGTGTCATATAAGTGGATGAAAGTTTAGGAAGAGACGATTTCTTCCATCTTGAGGTGGCATGAGGTTAATGCTAGCGCCAAGATCGGCCAAGGCGGAGCATTGAACCATCCCAAGAAATCACAGGATTAAAATCTCACCGGGGTCTTCAAGCTTTTGGGAAGCTTCTTGAGAAGGACCGCGAGCATTGCTCATTGAGAGGTTTTAGCCATCTCGGATAGCTTATCTTTGTTGTTCAAGAAGCCTTTAGCGTGGATGCAAATTTAGGCATTAGAGCGAGAGCATCAACGAAGCTTATGTCAAAGTGTAGTTCATTGAAGTTTTGGAAAAATTTTTCCATTTGCTCTTTTTTTGTCTTTGAGTTTCTCATCATTCATTCTTGATGGGTAAGGAAGTCGACTAGACTTTTGAGGGACGGAAGTCATTTCGGGCTCGAATTTGTCTTGAACTTTGGGTTCGGACTTAAAGCTTGGACTACGAAGGTGGGACGTGTCTTGATGCCGTGGGCTTGATAAATGCACCTTGTCCGTTGTATCCTTGGTAACTTGACTCATTGCTCACGGTGGAGGAGGCATTGGAGTCGAAGGTCCATTGTGCGTCTTACCACTACGAGTGGTGTGACTTTTTAACTTCGGCATTGGGATTAGGAATTGTATTGCTTGGGAGTCCTCCGAAGATGATGAAGCTTGGTTCATATTCATATTCATGAAAGCGCTCATCATATTCTTCAACTCATTTGTCTGCCGAGACATTGTGGTATCAATTTCCTTTTTAGCTCAACCTCATGTTATTTATCGAGTTTTCATTGAGCGTATGCTTGACTCGATAATTTTCATGAAGTCATTTGGTGGGGAGCTTGAGAAGGTTGTTGATAACTTTGCGATTGGAGCTTGATATGGTTGGTTGAAATTGTTCGGTTTTGATTGAAATTTTGAGAGTTATTGAAGTTTTGTCCTTTATTCGAACAAAGCGATTTTGATTGCCATGGTTTTGCACGGAGGAAAACCGGTGGTGTCATACCGCTAGGTGCAGTAGTGAGGATCACCTGTGGTCGGTATTGATTGTGGTTTACGAAGCTACGGGAGCTTGGTAAAAGAAGCATCGGTTGCTTGACCATCATAATACGCATGTGGACCACTACAAGTTTCACACACCTTGTTTACGGCTTTGATTGGTTCCGGCTTATGAATTTCGCTTTTGATTTCCTTTACATCTTTCATCATACAACGGATGGCGTCCGTTAGAGCGGCTATCGGAGCGGCTAACTCGGAAGAGTTCTTGGATGAAGAAGCGAGAGTGTTCGAGTATTGACTTTGTTGCAGAAATAGGAACTTTTGATTTTGCTCGCAAATCTCAATCACATCTTTAGGCTACGATTCAAGATATTGCCACTGCGGATGCATTCAAAGAATCTTGATCGTTACCGTTCAACCCATTATAAAAGATATTAACTTGTTGAAGCTCCGTGAATTCATGATGGGGGCATTTCACGAGGAGATCTTTGAATCTCTCCCATGCCTCTCCAAATTTTTCATCGAAATTTTGACGAAATCCGAAATTTCATTTTAAGATTAGTCGTCTTTGATGGAGGAAAGAAATAATTGACAAACTTTTGAACAAGATCCTCCCAAGTTTCGATGGATCGAGGGGTTCTTTTCGACCAAATCCGGCCGTCCCTCAGTGAGAATGGAAATAGCATCAACTTGATGACTTTTGTGGCACATCCTTGAAATTGATAGTTGAAGTCAACTTGTTAAACCAACGGATGTGTGCATACGGGTCTTCTCGGTCAAACCCGTGGAATTGATTTGTAGACACAAGTGTGATCAAATGTGTCTTCAATTGAAGTGATCGAATTGATTACTTGTAAACGATGGCATCTCCATAACCCTCGGTGGGTGCTTGGAGCATTTCCGCCATAGTTCGTTAAATACGCCATATTGTTGTTTGAAATAGTACGAATCTCGGGTTCGACTATTTGGGCAACACGCTCTGAGCGCGTCTAGGAATTTCGCTAGATCACGAAAAGGACTCAATGATCTAGAAGAGCAGAGCGCATGCACTAGAGTTAACTCTAAGGGATCTCGAGTTAAGGAAGTGAATTATGAAAATGGGGTGAAGAATCTTTTGGGTTTTACGGTTCGACAAGTAGATATAACAACAAATCCAATTAAAACAATATCGAGGCAAAACAACGGTGAACTTAAACCAATAATCACAAGATGAATGGCTTCTTTGAAAAGGTACACCAATCACAAGGACACAAAGGCAAGTTTTAAATCTTTGGTTCGGGAACTTATTATGGTCGTACCCCAGGTTAGGTAGTACTGCTTGCCTTGGTTTGCTGTGGTAATCTTTTATGTTGTTATTTATTAAAGAAAACGACAAATCTTTTTGTATTTTATCTTTGATACATATATAGAAACAAAAGCAAAATATTTTTGTGTTTTATACGTTTTAAAATTTTTTTGGGTTTTGGATTTTATAAGAATATATATAGATATAGATAGATGGTATGAACAAAGAGTGAATATTCAAATCACTAATATGCTAGCGTAAGATAATTAGCACAACTCCCGGCGGCGCCGCCAAAATTTGATTAGTCCCAAACCGTCAAGTTTTATCGCATGCTAGCCACTTGTGAATGGCTAACCGTAACAAACTTAAAACAGTCCGAAACAAATGCAATGAAGATCGGGAGAGTATAGTGTTTCTCCGGTCGTTATGTCCCAATTTGTCATGCGAGAATAGTCAAGCGTGTAGTGATCGAGAAGATTTGAGCGGATAAGGAGATATGATTGATTATAACTACGAAAAAAGTGAATAAATTACAGGGCTTAAATGCAAATTAAAGGAAATTAAAAGATAAACTATATTAAATAAACGCTATCACAATTTTTAAACGATGTTTTGATTTTCTTTTATAAAACTTAAATTAAAAACTACGTGGCGATACAAGAAAATGTGAATGAAGCAATATTAATCCTAAAAATATGAAAATGATATTTTACAAACCTAATGATAAAAGAAAATTTATAGAAAAGAAAATTATTTTTATAACTATTTATCTAATTATTATTAATTAAAAACTATTTTACTTAATTAATAATACCCTAAAATACAAGAAAATATGAAATATAGCTAGAAAAATGAAATTATGATTTGGAAAATCTAAAATAACAAAATAGAATTTTCAAAACTATTTTTGTATTTTTCGATTATTTTCTATTTTCTATGAATTAAAAACTATTTAAAACTACTTAAATTGCCAAAAATACAAATTTAACTAAGAAAAATCGGAAAAGTATTTTTTGACTTTTTATATTTATCTTAACCTAGGAAAAATGAAAAATTATTTTTTTGAACTTTTTCTGAATTAATTGTATTAAAAGCTAATTAAAAATGCTTAAAAACTGTTTTTAATTAAGAAAAATAGCAAACTGTTATGGAAAAATATGAAAAATTCAGGAAAAGTCTAATTTAATAAGCTGTATCTAAGAAAAATAGAAAAACAGTGGCTTATGTGGAGGAAATTGAAACTGCAGTTGTAAGTGCTTATAAATAAGCACTTTGAATAAGCCAAAGGGTCCAAATGAGCACCAATCCAACACGAAGCTAAGATATGCTAAGCGTACTACGAAAAACTAAATACAACTATCCTTAACTTATAAATTGCAAGCTACTTATGATTTGATGATTTGACCGCAAGGACCAAACAGATTTTGAGGTGCGCTTTGTGGCTTAAGAATAAGCACTCAGATAAGTCCAAAATTAAAACCAAAAGTATGAATCTAAAGTAGACCTGGCTATGTGCTTGTAAACCAAAAATTACACCAAGAGAAGCTCTGTTGAGCTCTGGACAAGCCCTGCAATAAGCTGACAAAACTCAGCATTCACTGAGTTTTGTGAACAGGGCAATTAAGACCAAATCCACAAGCTGTTTTGGAGCTTAAGAAAAATTTCTAAAAATCAATAAAAATCATAACAAGTAACTTGACCAGTTGAAGTTTTAAAAACAAAAAGTCTCACTTGAATTGACCCAAAACTGAGTCAATGAAAAATCACTCTAGTTTGGAGAAAACTGAGTTTTCACTTATTTTTGACTTTTGACAGTTGTGAGAAGGTTGACTTTTATGAGTTTTGATTCAATTTTGTGGACCGAGAATGATGTAATATGATGAAATGGAACTGAATAAGGCTAAATCTATGTATTCTAAACACTGAACAAGCTTTTGATTTATTAAAACTACAACAGACATGAACTTAAAGCAGGTTAAGGTTTGATTTTGACTTTTGGTGACTGCATAGACAGTATGACTGACCAAATGACTCAAGTGGACTATATTAAGACTGAGTGAACAGGTATCAAGCACAAACAACAGCTTAAACTCAAACAATGCTACTGATCCAAACACTGATGTAGAAACTGTTTTGAAAATTCAAACTAAGCAAATCACTGATTTAACTCATTCCACCAATTAAACTAACTCTAACATCCTAATTACTACAAATTAAACATGTCTAAATTATTTAATGACCACAGGTTCAAGTACAAACACAAACTGCAAACTGACTAAAAAAAATGACAATGAGAAACACTCACAACTGTCCCAGCTTATCTTGTAGCTTAAACCAGAACCAAATACCACTATTCTAATCCATTTTCAACCCATTCCAAGCTCTGCAACAACCAATTCCAAACTTATACCCATTTTGCTTCCTTAGTTGACTTTCGTTGACTTTTTAGCACCTTTGATTGAAACTGTTTCTAAAGCTTACCAAAAGCTATATTGAGCTTAGATAAGCTTGTTTGAGCTTAAATGAAGCTTATTGAAGCTTAAACATAAGAGATGGAAATTGAATTTTCAAACAGTGAACAAGAACATATGAAACTTGAGTGAAACTTTGATTTAAGGTTCAAAATGAATTACATTAACTAAACAACTTAGTTTTAATACCATGAAGCTTGAAATTACAAATTTCAAAGCTAATTAAGACATTTGAAGATAAAACGATATACATAAATTTAAGAAAACTAACTACTCTTTCTCTCTTCTTCTTCTTCCTCTTTTATACACCAGAACACTTTCTCTCACCTCTCTGAGCAAATCCCAGCTTTTAATCCTGGCCATTGGATGTCTAGAAGTCGTTTTGGCCGTTTGATCATTTTGGCGGGAAAGACTGGTTTTGACCTGTGGGCTCTGAACTAGCAAGTAGGGGGTGGCATTTATTGTGGTGGGAAAGGTGGGTAGAGGTGATGATGAGGGGGAAGGATAAGGCTGAGGTGACTGGAGAGTGTTTGCAGGGCAAGTGGAGAAGACATACAGTGGTGGGAGGGAAAAGGTGATGTTTGACCGATGGTTTGACCAAGGGTTCAAAATAGGGTAATGACAGGGGGTCCAAAAGGGTTTTGACAGGGGGTTCTAAAGTGCAAAAGGGGTCAATTGATAGGTTTAATATTAAAAGGACTTGTTTTGCAATTCTCCAATTCTTGAAGGACCATTTCTGCCAATTTCACAAAGTTGTCACAAGGATCAAAACTGACAAGTTCCAATAGTACAAGGACTAGTTTTGACATTTTCAAATTTTCAAAGGACTATTTGTGACAATTTCAAAACTTGAGGGACTAAAGTTGTAATTTTGCAATTTTTGATTTTAAGGACCAATTTTGACAACTTATGAATCCCTAAGGACTTAAAAATGATATTTTTCTTTATTTTGATTTACCAGGGACTGTTTTTGACAACTTTTGAAACTTGGGAGACTAAAGCGCCAATTATGCAAACTTGATACGTTTTCACCGTTTTGATATTTTGCATTTAAAACACAAAAACACTTATTTGTGATATTTTATCATTTTGATGCATTTTGAGTGTTTTCGGATGTTTTTGCGTTTAATTGGTACAAAATGATGAGTATTTAGACACTCATCATAGTGTACTGAGTTTTAAGAGTCTCATAAGCATTTACTTCTGCTTTTTAGCTTGAATAAAATTGCTTTTAGTAATGTGGCAAGCAGTAAATCTGTTCTAGATGTTCATACTTTTCATGCTAGACTTGGACATACTTCTGTATCTAAGCTAGTTCATCTGTCTAAAAACTTTGATGTATCAAATTTTCATTGTGAAAGTTGTTTGCTGTTAAAACATCACAAACTTCCTTTTCCTATTAGTAATTATGTGCACAATATTACTTTTGGCTTAATTCATGTGGATTTATGAGGTCCATACAAACATCTTACTTTAAATGCAGCACACTAGTTTTTCACCATTGTGGATGATAAAACTAGGGCCACTTGGACTTATTTAGTGTACAACAAAGACCAAATACCTGTTAGCTACTTTTCATGCCTATTGATAATCATTCAAAGGAAAGCCTCAGTTTGTGAGATCAGATAATGGGACAGAGGTGGTAAATAAGAATTGTGCATCTCTCTCAAAGAAAAGAGTATTATTCATCAAAGGTCAATGGCTTATACTCCTCAGCAGAATGGGGTGGTTGAAAGGAAGCATAGAAATTTGTTAAAATTGCAAGGTCTATTAGAGTTCATGCCAATTTGCCTATTAAATTTTGGGGAGACTGCAAACTTGCAGCCATTTATTTGATAAATAATATGCCCATGAAATATCTTGACTGGAAGTCACCTTTTGAAGTTATTTATGGTAAATCACCTATTTTGATCATCTTAGAGTTATAGGGTGTTTGTCTTATGCTGCATTGACAAAACCTCATGAAACTGAAACTTGAAAATAGGGGCATTAAGTATGTGTTACTTGGTTATCCTTCCAACCAAAAGGGTTACAAGTTGTATAATTTGGAGACTAAGGAAGTATTCTTAAGTAGAGATGTAGTTTTTGAAGAAGCTTTTTTTCCTTTCAAATCACCAGTTGTCTCTACTCAGCAGTCTACAACTCCTTCTTTCCCTATGTTTGGTGATTTTGAAACAAATGAGGAACCTTTAGCTCAAAATATTGATCCCACACCACTTGCTCCAAACACTTCAATCTCAGCAAATCCTTTCCTCTTAACCCAAACACTCATTCTTCTCCTCCTATTAACACGGAACTACACAATCCACCTCAAAACAACAATCCTTTACCCTCTAGAAAGTCCACTAGAGCTATTACTAAACCCGCTTGGTTAAAAGATTTTGTTACTCCTAATTCTACAACAAGCACAACCAATTTCTGTTTACTCAACCACGACACCCATTGTTTGGCAAAGCAGTTTCAAGGATATAACTCCTCCTTTCATAGTTTTTTGGCCAATGTTTTTGCTCAAACCGAACCCACAAGTTACTGATCAAGTCAGCTAAAGATAAAGGATGGGTTGAGGCATTGAACAAAGTGATCACATATTTAGAAGTAAATAACACTTGGGAGGTCACTACTTTACCAAAAGGACATACACCAATTACTTCCAAATGGGTTTTAAGATAAAGTACAATCTTGATGGTTCTATTGAATGACTCAAAGCATGGTTGGTGGTCAGAGGTTTTTGTCAAAAGGAGGGGCAGGACTACAAACATACATTCTCACATGTGGTTAAATTGGCAACTGTAAGAATACTAATTGCTTTCGCCACTTCAAAAGAATGGGATTTACATCAGTTAGATATCAACAATGCCTTCCTTCATGGGTACATTGATGGAGATATCTACATGTTGCCACCAGAAGGTTACAACAAGGCTGGTCCTAACCAAGTTGGTAAGCTTAAAGGGTCTTTATATGGTCTCAAACAAGCTTCTAGGTAGTGGAATCAAGAGTTAACAAAATTCCTATTGAGCATGGGATATGAGCAGTCCAAGCATGATTATTCTTTGTTTGTAAGAGATGTAAATGGTCAATTCACCGCTGCTCTAGTTTATGTTGATGATATCTTGATTATTGGAAATTGTTCACTAAGATTCATAATCTTAAACAAGCTCTTGACAAGAAATTTGTGGAAAACTAGATGGGGGGTTGAATAGTTTTTCCGATTTTAAGTTAGTTTCAAAACTTTAAATTCGATAATATGTGAGATCTTATGGATGTAGAAAGTATAGATCTAATGATAAAGCAAGTAAATAAAGTAAAGCAAAGGGATAGAAATGACACAACCGATTTATAGTGGTTCGACTACAAGGACGCCTTCCTTGTCCTACTCTACTCCCGAGTCACCTACTCGAGAGTTCAAGCACCATGTCAACAAACTCCTTCAACTTGGCGGAGAAGCCTTCACAACGTTGCTTACACCTTTTTCGGTACAAAGCTAAATACCGAGTCCGTAACACGGTGGACCAAACCAACACGACTATTACACAAAAATATGTGAAATATCAAATACAAGATCTTCGCTCATGAAATCTTATGGAGGAACAAATCAATCAAGGACCCTTGCTTGGATGACTTGTAGAATGCTCGTGATCTCGCCTTAGAGAAGGACCTATATGAGAATCACTAAAGAAAGAAAGAAGTACTCTCTAGATCAAGTGAACTTTTTAGAAGAGAATGAGAGTATATGAAAGAATTAGTAAGAAGAGGGTGAGTTAGAATGAAGAAATGGCTCTATATTTATAGGAAAAATCGCCATTGTTCCCGGATCCCACGGATCCCTCCCACAGGATCCGTCTAGTGTAATCCTAGGGATCCGTGGACGCTCCTCTTTGCCCATGGGTTTTTGGTTATGGTTCATGGGTCATGGGTTATGGGTTGGTCCATGGGTATTCTTTTAGATTTAATGTATCTAATGAGTACAATGTATCTAGTCTTGTGGGTATGGGTCAATATCATGGGTTATGGATATGATTCATGGGTTATGATTTTTACCCATCCTAATAAACTATTACAACAAATGATTAATTACAACATTTTTTTATTAGATGGCTATATGTAAATGCTTTACAAAAATAATATGTATCCTTATAATTGTAATTAAGATAACATTATATTTGTTATCAATAAAACACAAAGAGATCGCAAAATATTAATAAACGTTTTTACGGTTTTTTTGTATTAACAATCTCCCCCTTTTTGTTGATGACAAAACATAATGTTATGATGAATAAAACTTAAGAATAGATGTATGTTTTGAAAGCCCCTAAGTTTTACTTCTTCTCCCCCTTTTTGTCGAAACAAAAAGTTAACCCATCTAAGAAATAAAAGTGTGGAAAAATTAGTCCACGTTTTGCTTACTCCCCTACGGTAGCTCCTCCTAGTTTAGGGCGTCAAGTGTAGAAAAATAAAAAAATCCTCCAAAGAGAAATGTTAGTAACATGCTTAGGTAATCTTGTGATCGACGAGAATCAAGATTGGGAGCCAAGGTATGTAAACAAGGCCTTGTAATAAAACAACAAAGTGTAGTGGTATTTATGCCCCATACAAGCATGTAAAAATAAGAACAAGACTTGTTCTTGAACATGACTCAAAAGAAAAAATACTAAAAATAGAAAATAGTAATAATGATTTCTTCCATGCTTGCATAAGGTTATGGATGGAGGTTTGGATGAGTAATGGTATTGATGCGATCAAGGATGAGGTTGAGTATGAATCGCATTTCTTCCCTAACTTCTATTGCAATTTCCCTAGTGGATTGGAAATGTTCACAATGTAAGTGATGTGGGTAATGAGTGCGGAAGTTTTTTGGGTTGTTTTGATTTGTGAGTTGCGGAAGATGAGGTGGAAAAATAGGAAAATACGGATCAAAGTCCGGAATGGTTGGAAGTGGTGGTGGAAAAGAACCTAGACGTTCTTGTAGTTTAATGGGGGCTAAGTGTGGTGATGTTTCAAGATCATTGAATATTGTGTTTGGAGAAGTGGGAGGTTTCAAAAAGGCTATTTCTTTTTGTTTTGGTTGTTGAGATCTTGTTGGAGTCGTAAGGAGTTCCAAAAGAGTGACTTTAGGAGATGAAGATGGTGTACTTGTTGGTGATGAGGGAGGTGCTATAATGGAAGCATCTTGTGGTGAGTTAGTTGATGGTGATGAGCCATTTGATGATGGTTTTGCTAAGCAACAAGGCCGGATGCTAATCCGTGCAGATATCCTAGAGTTCGATTGTGGTATTTTGGAAGGTGGAAGTACAAAGGTTTGGGTTTCATGAAGATGATTGTTTGTACTAGGTGATTTATCTAAGTTGTAAGATCTTTTAGATGACATGGTGTTGTTTGTTTTTGAAGATGATATGAATATGCAAGCATTTTGGGAGTTCTATATATAGAAAAACAATGCATTGTAATGAATACTTGACCCAAAATGTGGATTAAAATCTAATGATTAGATATGAATTTAAAGCATGTGATCATGAGAACACAAGCATTAAAGAACATACTCCAAAAAATAATAAAATGTTGGAGTTTTCATCCAAAGTGAGAAAAATAGAAGGTAAAAATGACACATCTCACGGATCCCACGGATCCTTCCTCGAGGATCCGTCCGGCGTTAAGGCGGGATCCGTGGAGTCGGTGATCCGTGCAACACAAAATTTTCCTTTTGGAAACATTTTTGCCTAGTGTGTGCCTATATGCAAACTATTTGGAGTTGTGGTTATCTCGACTCCTAAGAAGAAAAGAAAAATAAACTAGAAGTGGAAAAGCATACTATTATGTGAGATAACCCGAGTGCTCCTAATTCATTGTTGCTTAAATGAATGTACTCGAAAATACATATTAGTTATGTATCTCCTTTAGCATTCAAAAGACATGAGATGCAATGAAAACGGGTTTTTACTTTTGTATTAACAATGAAAAAGCGATTTGTCCTAGACGTGAGAAATTGCTTTTGTGAAATTGATACGGGAAGAGGTATCATTTGTAGAAAACGTTTCAAAAAAAAAAGGTTTCCATTTGCGAATAAAAATCGTTTTATCCTTTGAAAAGAAGATGTGTATGTAATTATGTGTTTGCAATTTGTACTTATTTTTGAAAGAAAATAAGAAGAACTATGAGTTATAAGTGAAAAACTTATCTTGGGTTTTGAAAATTCCCGTATTGTTCGTGAGTTGTGCATGAAATAGAGATCCTAGACTCAGAAAGAAGAAGGCTACTGTTTACATACCTTGTAGAGTCAAAAAGTAAATTACGACGTTTGTTCTATGAGACCAAGACCAAGACGAAGTAGGTTGAATTGTTTCCGCTTCAACGGTTTGGTGAGGACGTCGGCTATGTTGTCTTCGGACGCTACTTTCTCAATAGAGATGTTCCCCTTTTGAACATTGTCTCTTAAGAAGTGATGACGAATCTCCATATGCTTTGTGCGAGAATGTAATACCGGATTCTTGCTTAGATCTATGGCACCCTTGTTGTCACATAGAATGGCTATGTCGCTTAGATGAATGTCGTAGTCGACTAACGCTTGTTTCATCCATAGTGCTTGTTGGCAAGACTAAAAATTAGAGTAAGCAAGCTACACACTACAACAAACTAATAACTAATCATACAAGCAAACTAAAGCACATTTAAACTAGATTGAGCACAATGTGAACAATGCTAATCAGATAAGAACTACATCAACAAAGCTAAACCGGAAATTCAACTTTAGAACTTACAATAGTCCAAATGCTCAAGCAAAAACTAAATAGGCACCCACAGTTCCATTCAATTCATTAAGCTTATTCACAACAAGCTTATTTCCATGAAATGAACCAACCCATCTGCTAAATTACCCCATAACAGCTACAAGCTCCACATTTGACTTTCGTTGACCAAATTGAGAGATTGCTTGAATCTATGTTATGATCTTACCAAAAGCTATAATAAGCTGAGGTAAGCTTGTTTGAACTAGAAATGAGCTATTAGAAGCTTTAATACAAGATTTTGAAACTCAATTTTTCAACAGTGAATATGAAAGCATGGAACTTAAATGAAACTTTGAATTAGGACTTGAAAACAAATTATATTGATAAAAAAAACTTAGTTTGAGTACATAAGATGTAAGATTACATCTTTAAACTTAATTTAGAACATTAATATTAAAAAACGACATACATGGAATTTTTAAAACTAACTACTACTCTTTCTTCCTTCCTTGCTTCCTTTTTATAGCAAATGACTTCTCTCTCATCTCCGAGTGTTTCCCACCTTAATTCAGACCATTGGATGACATGAGAGCATTTTGGCCATTGGATCGATTTTGGCGCCAAAATGTGTATTTGCCAAATGGGGTTGAGTGCAAGGGTAAGAGATGCATTTAATGCTTCTTGAGTTGGTGGAGGGGACATGGAAGTGTGAAGGAGCTGGGATGGGTGTTGAGTGTTTGAGAAGCAGTTGGTGAAGGAGAAAGAAAAAGAGCGTAGGGGGTTTGACCAGAGGGTTTGACTGGTTTTAATATTATGAAGGGGGGTCAAAATGAAGGGGTCCAATTGGTTTGGCAGGGGTCACATTGGGTTTTGACAAGGCCAAGGGGTATTAAAGGTTTTAATAAACAAGGGCCTATTGTGTAATTTCTGAAAATCAAGGGACCAAGGCTGCCATATTTGCAAAGTTGCTCCAAGGGACCAAAAGTGACAAGCTCCAATAGTACAAGGACCAAACTTGACATTTTCAAATTTCAAGGACCATTTTGCCAAATTTTAAACTTGAAGGACCAAATTTGTAATTTTCTCAAAACTTTTGATATTTTTCACCAAAGGACTAATTTTGACAACTTATGATTTTAAAAGGACCTTTGGTGATTTTCTTTGAAATTAAGTGCTCAAGGATTATTTCGACAATTTTTGAAACTGGGGACCGAAAGCGCCAATTATGCAAACTTAGCTCATTTTTCATTGCTTTGCGGCGGAGACGTATTCGACTTCGGTTGTTGATATTGCTAATTCCATTTGTTTCTTTGAAAACCAAGATGTTAAACAACATCCCATAAAAGTACATACCACACTTGTACTTTTCGGTCAACATAATCACCGCATGGTCGAATCGCATATACAATTGTTTCTACTCCGTGCCCTTAGGATACCATAATCCTAATTGTGTTGTACCCTTAATATATCTAAATATTCTTTTACGGCTTCTAGGTGTGATGTTTTAGGGTCTTCTTGAAACCTAGCACATAAGCAAACACTAAACATGATATCCGGCCTACTAGCCGTGAGGTAGAGAAGACTACCTATCATGCCACGATATTTAGTATTAATCGACGGATTCGCCATCTTCATCTTTTGTGAGTTTGGTGTCGGATGACATTGGTGTCCTAATTGGTTTTGACTCTTCTAATCCGAATTTCTTTAACATCTCTTTTATGTATTTCGATTGATTAAAGAAGATACCATCTTCTACTTGTTTGATTTGTAGACCAAGAAAGAAACTAAGTTCTCCAATCATACTCATCTCGAACTCGTCATGCATGATTTTAGAGAAATCATCACACATGTCTTGACAAGTGGATCCGAATATAATATCATCTACATATATTTGAACTATGATTATATGTGACTCTCTTTTCTTAGTAAAAGTGTGTTGTCAACTAACCCCATGGTATAGTTGTGTTTAATTAAAATGACTTGAGTCTATCATACCAAGCTTTTGGAGCTTGTTTAAGACCGTAAAGGGCTTTCTTTAACTTATACACATGTTTAGGTTTTTCAAAATCGATGAAGCCGGAGGTTGAGCTACATATACTTCTTCATTAATAAAACCATTTAGAAAAGCACTTTTGACATCCATTTGATAAAGCTTTAGATCATTAGCACAAGCATACGCAAGAAGTATTCTTATAGACTCTAATCTAGCCACGGGGGCATAGGTCTCATCAAAGTCTATTCCTTCTTGTTGGTTATAACCTTGGGAAACGAGTCTAGCCTTGTTTCTAGACACTACTCCGTTTGCATCTAATTTGTTTTTATAAACCCATTTGGTTCCTATTATGGTTTGATTACTAGGTGGAGGTACAAGTGTCCAAACATCATTATAAACAAATTGATTTAATTCTTCTTGCATAGCCATTACCCAACTTTCATCTTTTATGGCTTCTTGCGTATTCTTAGGTTCTATGGTTGAAACAAAACAAAATAAGCTACTTTGGTTTTGAACTTGAGACCTTAATGTTTTTTTGTTTAGCTTTCCTATGACCTAATCTACGGGGTGATCTTTGGACTCTTTAATGTTTATGACTTCATCATTTAAAGGTTCTTCTTCTTCATTTATCTTTTTCTTTATTACTATAGCTTCACTTTCTACAATCTCATCATCGACAAGAGGTGGAGAGGGTTTGGGTGGACTTTCATCAAATTTTATATTTAATGACTCTTCTACATTCATTGTTTCTTTGTTTAATATGACGTAAGCTTTGCTATTTGGAGAGTAACCTAGAAAGATACCTTCGGTTGATTTAGGATCAAATTTTGTAAGGTAATCTTTAGTGTTAAGAATAAAACATTTGCTACCAAAGACTCTAAAGTGATCTAACGTAGGCTTTTTGCCTCGGAGTAACTCGTATGGAGTTTTACCTAAGATTGGTCTAATTAAGACTCGATTGAGTATGTACGTTGAAGTATCAACGACATTGCACCAAAACTTTTGAGGTATGGATTGCTCATTAAGTATGGTGCGACTCATTTCTTGTAGGGTTCTATTCTTTCTTTCAACTACCCCATTAGATTGTGGAGTGCGCGGAGCCGAGAAGTTGTGAGTAATACCATTAGCGTCACAAAAAGCTCCAAATTGCACTTCATTATCGAATTCCCTACCATGATCCGTTCTAATAGACACTATAGGACTTCCTAGTTGTCTTTGGATTTTCTTGCTTAATATTTCAAAATAATTAAACGTTTCCGTTTTGTTCTTTAAGAATTTTGTCCATGTATACCTAGAGTAATCATCCACAATGACCAAAGTGTAGTAGTCGCCTCCATAACTTTGGATAGCGGATGGATGAACTTGTTTTTAGCTTCTAGCCACCAGAAGGTTACAACAAGAAGGTTACAACAAGGCTTCTAGGTAGTGGAATCAAGATTTAACAAAATTCCTATTGAGCATGGGCTATGAGCAGTCCAAGCATGATTATTCTTTGTTTGTAAGAGATGTAAATGGTCAATTCACCGCTTGCTCTAGTTTATGTTGATGATATCTTGATTCTTGGAAATTGTTCAGCTAAGATTCAGAATCTTAAACAAGCTCTTGACAAGAAATTCACAATTAAAGATCTTGGTTTTGCTAAGTATTTCTTGGGCATATAGCTATGTAGAACCACTGCAGGGACTTATTTGAACCAAAGGAAATATATTTTAGACTTGTTAACTGATGCAGGTTTAACTGCTGCTAAACCTAAAGAGTTCCCTTTGCCAACACAGCTGAAGTTATCTCTCAACATCGCAGCCAATTTGTTTCCTCCCCAAGAGATGCTCATATGCAGGCTGCTTTACACCTTCTCAAGTACTTAAAAGGGACTTTTCAAAGGCCTTTTCTATCCTGTTCAGCCACATCTTAAGCTTACTGGTTTCACTAATGTTGGTTGGGCTTCATGTCTTATGACCAGAAGATCTTTGACAGGATATTATATTTTCATGGGGCATTCTCTAGTGTCTTGGAAGACAAAGAAACAACCAACTATATCCAGGTCAAGCACTGAAGCTGAATACAGGAGCATGGCTGCAACTTCATGTGAACTATTATGGCTTAGCTACTTTTTCAAAGACTTGAAGATTAATGTCCAGTGTCCAGTTACTCTCTTTAGTGATAACAAGTAAGCTCAACAAATTGCAGCCAATCCATGCTATCAAGACAAAACCAAACACTTGGACATAGACTGCCATTTTACAAGAGACAAAATCCAAGATGGTTTTCTACAAACTGCCTACATTCCTGCAGAGTCACAAATTACTGACATCATGACCAAAGCTTTGGGAAAAGTGCAACATTATTATCTTGCCAACAAGTTGGGTCTTTTGCAGACTTTCCAACTTGAGGGGGGGGGGGAGGTGTGAAGACATATACTATTGACAGTTTGTGACAACTTGTTAATAGTTGAAGCACCACTTTTGTAAAACAGTTAGTTAGTAAGTTAGGCACCAAGAACATTTTCTTTGTTTTCTATATAAACACATTGTATCACTTTCATTCAATCAATCAATAGTCAATACAATCATTTCCCTTATCACTTTTATTCCACATCATAAATTCTATACTAGTATTATGAGTCCGAATATTTGGTTAGGGTTTTCTTCCATCAATCATACTGTGACAACGCCACTTGCCGATCAAAACTTTTAAACTTTGTCATTTTCATCCAATCTTCTTTCAAATGAGCCCAAATGTTATCCAACTCGCATAATTGCATAAGATTCAACCTAAAAACCAAATATGAAATAAATTAATCCAAATAAAAATAAACAGAGGTAAAATGCACAAAATATAAAATAAATGAACTCTAAGATCGCTAACAAATTGCACCTCATAATTCCTAATCTTAATTTGAGCATACTCAATAGTTATATTTGAATGTTATGGTATAAAGAAAGTGAGTTTCGAGATTAAAAGTTTTGCTTAGAAAAAATATTATTAGGTTTAATCAAAACAATTGAATGATGGAGAAGAAGCAATAAGTATACTTGGCAATTATCTAGAAAAGAAGGATAAATATGGAATAAGACATGATAATTGATAACTTTTGTTTTATACATGTTTCTACACTCGTTATCATGTGTTTTAAATATGTATTTTTATAGATATTATAGACTTTTGGTACTTAATTGCTTGTAAATGTTTATTACAGGTTAATGATAGAAGTAAAATGGAAAAAGGTGAAGGTTGAATATATATAACAAACTTTATCAAATTAACCAATATACGTAACATTTTTTAATTGTCGATTATACGTAATATATTTTTAAATAATTACCAATGTACGTTACATTGACAGATTAATATTTAAAAAAGTTACAGTTATGATCCCTGCCGTTTACTTTGACTTTCACCGTTAGTCATTTGATATTTTTTTTACTTAAAAAATTACAGTAATGGTCCCTTGACATTTGCGTTGACTTCCACTTTTAGTCCCTTGACATTTTAATACGCTTTCATCCATTTTTGTTTACATTTTCATACGTTTTTATCCGTCTTTATCCATTTTTATACGCTTTCATCCATTTTTATTCGTTTTCGTCCGTTTTTATACGATTTCGTTTGTTTTTCTTACGTTTTCATACGTTTCTTTCTGTTTTCATTCGGTTTTATACGTTTTCTTAAGTTTTTATTCATTTTTATGCATTTTTTTCCGTTTCTGTACGTTTTATACGTTTTTGTCCGTTTTATACGCTTTAATCCGTTTTCTTTAGTCCTCATATGTTTTTATCCGTTTTTCCGCTTTTATATGCTTTCGTCTGTTATTCTTATATTTTCATATGCTTTTATCCGTTTTTATCTGTTTTTATATGTCTTTATCCGTTTTTATACGCTTTCGTTCATTTTTCTTACATTTTCATATGTTTTATCTGTCTTTATCTGTTTTCATCCGTTTTTATACGCCTTCCTCCGTTTTTCTTACGTTTTATCTGTTTTTATATGGTTTTGTCCACTTTTATACGTTTTCATATGTTTTTATCTGTTTTCATCCGTTTTTATCCGTTTTATGCGTTTTTTTCGTTTTCATATGTTTTTGTCCATTTTTATATACTTTTGTCCAATTTTCTTACGTTTTTATCCGTTTTCATCCATTTTTATATGTTTTCATACGGATAAAGACAGATAAACGGATAAAACGTATAAACAATTGAAAACCATACGAAAGCGTATAAAAACGGATAAAAACGCTTAAAACGGACAAAAATGGATAAAGACGCATGAAAACGTAAGAAAAACGGACGGAAGCGTATAAAAACGGACAAAACGTATAAAAACAGACAAAAATGGACATAATCGCATAGAAACGGATGAAAATATAGGAAAACGTATAAAAATTGACAAAAATGTATAAAAACATATGAAAACGAATGAAGACGGATAAAATGTAAGAAAATGGACGGCGTATAAAACGGATGAAAACGTTAAAAAAAAAACAAAAACGGATAAAAACGTATAAAACGGATGAAATCGGATAAAGACAGATAAAAACGTATGAAAACGTAAGAAAAACAAACGAAATCGTATAAAAATGGATGAAAAGTTATAAAAACGGAAAAAACCGGAGGAAAACGGATAAAGACGGATAAGAACGGATAAAAACGTAAGAAAAATGGACGAAAACATATAAAAACGGATAAAGACGGATAAAAACGTAAAAAAGACGGACGAAAGCGTATTAAAATTGAAGGGACTAACATTGAAGTCAACGTAAATGTCATGGGACAATTCGTAATTTTTCTAAGTGAAAAATATCAAAGGACTTACGGTGAAAGTCAACGAAATGGGATGGACCAAAGCGTAACTTTTTAAATGGTAATCATCAATGTTACGTACATTAGTAATTATACAAATGTATATTACGTGCGTCGACAATAAATAAAGTATGTTGCGTATATTGGTTAATTTGATAAACTTTGTTACGTATATTCAACCTTCATCAAATGAAAAAATGATTAAATGATTAAGTTATGATGTCAAAAGATACAATGACTTAAATCATAAATAAGTCAAAAATCGTGAGATTTCTGTTGGAGTGGTATATCGTGATGCGACAAACATGGTTGTGTAGCGACAATAACTTATGAAATACCACAGAAACATAGGCCGCAAGACAAAGAATGGAGAAAAAAGACTACGAACAAGACGCAAGCAATTCGTCGCATCACGACGGGATGTCCGACCAAACATCTAGTTTTTCCGTATAAATATAAGCCAAAATGTTACCTAAAACATAACTTCTAGCCACCAGAAGGTTACAACACGGCTTCTAGGTAGTGGAATCAAGAGTTAACAAAATTCCTATTGCGCATGGGCTATGAGCAGTCCAAGCATGATTATTCTTTGTTTGTAAGAGATGTAAATGGTCAATTCACCGCTGCTCTAGTTTATGTTGATGATATCTTGATTATTGGAAATTGTTTAGCTAAGATTCAAAATCTTAAACAAGCCCTTGACAAGAAATTCACAATTAAAGATCTTGGTTTTGCTAATTATTTCTTGGGCATATAGCTGTGTAGAACCACTGCAGGGACTTATTTGAACCAAAGGAAATATATTTTAGACTTGTTAACTGATGCAGGTTTAACTGCTGCTAAACCTAAAGAGTTCCCTTTGCCAACACAGCTGAATTATCTCTCAACAAAGGCACTTTATTGAAAGACACTGGTTCCTATAGAAGGCTAGTTGGTAGACTACTTTATTTGACTATGACTAGACCAGATATATCATATGCAGTGCAACACCTCAGCCAATTTGTTTCCTCCCCAAGAGATGCTCATATGCAGGCTGCTTTACACCTTCTCAAGTACTTAAAAGGGACTGTTTCAAAAGGCCTTTTCTATCCTGTTCAGCCACATCTTAAGCTTACTGGTTTCACTGATGTTGGTTGGGCTTCATGTCTTATGAACGTAAGATCTTTGACAGATATTATATTTTCATGGGCATTCTCTAGTGTCTTGGAAGACAAAGAAACAACCAATCGTATCCAAGTCAAGCAATCAAGTCGAATACGGAGCATGGTCGCAACTTCATGTGAACTATTATGGCTTAGCTACTTTTCAAAGACTTGAAGATTAATGTCCAATGTCCGATTACTCTTTTTAGTGATAACAAGTAAGCTCAACAAATTGCAACCAATCCATGCTATCATGACAAAAGCAAACACTTGGACATAGACTGCCATTTTACAAGAGACAAAATCCAAGATGGTTTTCTACAAACTGCCTACATTCCTACAAAGTCACAAATTACTGACATCATGACCAAAGCTTTGGGAAAAGTGCAACATTATTATCTTGCCAACAAGTTGGGTCTTTGCACTTTCCAACTTGAGGGGGGGTGTGAAGACATATACTATTGACGCTTTGTGACAACTTGTTAATAGTTGAAGCACCACTTTTGTAAAACAGTTAGTTAGTAAGTTAGGCACCAAGAACATTTTCTTTGTTTTCTATATAAACACATTGTATCACTTTCATTCAATCAATCAATAGTCAATACAATCATTTCCCTTATCAATTTTATTCCACATCATAAATTCTATACTAGTATTATGAGTCCGAATATTTGGTTAGGGTTTTCTTCCGCCAACTGCGCTGTGACAACGCCACTTGCCGATCAAAACTTTTAAACTTTGTCATTTTCATCCAATCTTCTTTCAAATGAGCCCAAATGTTATCCAACTCGCATAATTGCATAAGATTCAACCTAAAAACCAAATATGAAATAAATTAATCCAAATAAAAATAAACAGAGGTAAAATGCACAAAATATAAAATAAATGAACTCTAAGATCGCTAACAAATTGCACCTCATAATTCCTAATCTTAATTTGAGCATACTCAATAGTTATATTTGAATGTTATGGTATAAAGAAAGTGAGTTTCAGGATTAAAAAGTTTTGCTTAGAAAAAAAAATATTATTAGGTTTAATCAAAACAATTGAATGATGGAGAAGAAGCAATAAGTATACTTGGCAATTATCTAGAAAAGAAGGATAGATATGGAATAAGACATGATAATTGATAACTTTTGTTTTATACATGTTTCTACACTCGTTATCATGTGTTTTAAATATGTATTTTTACAGATATTATAGACTTTTGGTACTTAATTGCTTGTAAATGTTTATTACAGGTTAATAATAGAAGTAAAATGGAAAAAGGTGAAGGTTGAATATATATAACAAACTTTATCAAATTAACCAATATACGTAACATTTTTTAATTGTCAGTGTACGTAATATATTTTTAAATAATTACCAATGTACGTTACATTGACAGATTAATATTTAAAAAAGTTACAGTTATGATCCCTGCCGTTTACTTTGACTTTCACCGTTAGTCATTTGATATTTTTTTTACTTAAAAAATTACAGTAATGGTCCCTTGACATTTGCGTTGACTTCCACTTTTAGTCCCTTGACATTTTAATACGCTTTCATCCATTTTTGTTTACATTTTCATACGTTTTATCCGTCTTTATCCATTTTATACGCTTTCATCCATTTTATATTCGTTTCGTCCGTTTTTATACGATTTCGTTTGTTTTTCTTACGTTTTCATGCGTTTCTTTCTGTTTTCATTCGGTTTTATACGTTTTCTTAAGTTTTTATTCATTTTTATGCATTTTTTTCCGTTTCTGTACGTTTTATACGTTTTTGTCCGTTTTATACGCTTTAATCCGTTTTCTTTAGTCCTCATACGTTTTTATCCGTTTTTTCCGTTTTTATATGCTTTCGTCTGTTATTCTTATATTTTCATATGCTTTTATCCGTTTTTATCTGTTTTTATATGTCTTTATCCGTTTTATACGCTTCGTTCATTTTCTTACATTTTCATATGTTTTATCTGTTTTATCTGTTTTCATCCGTTTTATCGCCTTCCTCCGTTTTTCTTACGTTTTATCTGTTTTATATGGTTTTGTCCACTTTTATCGTTTTCATATGTTTTATCTGTTTTCATCCGTTTTATCCGTTTTATGCGTTTTTTCGTTTCATATGTTTTGTCCATTTTATATACTTTTGTCCAATTTTCTTACGTTTTATCCGCTTTCATCCATTTTATATGTTTTCATACGGATAAAGATGATAAACGGATAAAGCGTATAAACAATTGAAAACCATACGAAGCGTATAAAACGGATAAAAACGCTTAAACGGACAAAATGGATAAAGACGCATGAAAACGTAAGAAAAACGGACGGAAGCGTATAAAAACGGACAAAACGTATAAAAACAGACAAAAATGGACATAATCGCATAGAAACGGATGAAAATATAGGAAAACGTATAAAAATTGACAAAAATGTATAAAAACATATGAAAACGAATGAAGACGGATAAAAATGTAAGAAAAATGGACGAAAGCGTATAAAAACGGATGAAAACATTAAAAAACAAAAACGGATAAAAACGTATAAAACGGATGAAATCGGATAAAGATGATAAAAGCGTGAAAGCGTAAGAAAACAAACGAAATCGTATAAAATGGATGAAAAGTTATAAAACGGAAAAAGCGGAGGAAAACGGATAAAGACGGATAAGAACGGATAAAAACGTAAGAAAAATGGACGAAAACATATAAAAACGGATAAAGACGGATAAAAACGTAAAAAAAACGGACGAAAGCGTATTAAAATTCGAAGGGACTAACATTGGAAGTCAACGTAAATGTCATGGGACAATTACTGTAATTTTTCTAAGTGAAAAAATATCAAAGGACTTACGGTGAAAGTCAACGTAAATGGGATGGACCAAAACTGTAACTTTTTTAAATGGTAATCTGTCAATGTTACGTACATTAGTAATTATACAAATGTATATTACGTACGTCGACAATAAATAAAGTATGTTGCATATATTGGTTAATTTGATAAACTTTGTTACGTATATTCAGCCTTCATCAAATGAAAAAATGATTAAATGATTAAGTTATGATGTCAAAAGATACAATGACTTAAATCATAAATAAGTCAAAATCGTGAGATTTACGTTGGAGTGGTATATCGTGATGCGACAAACATGGTTGTGTAGCGACAATAACTTATGAAATACCACGAAACATAGGCCGAAGACAAAGAATGGAGAAAAAGACCACGAACAAGACGCAAGCAATTCGTCGCATCACGACGGGATGTCCGACCAAACATCTAGTTTTTCCGTATAAATATAAGCCAAAATGTTACCTAAAACATAACTTCTAGCCACCAGAAGGTTACAACACGGCTTCTAGGTAGTGGAATCAAGAGTTAACAAAATTCCTATTGCGCATGGGCTATGAGCAGTCCAAGCATGATTATTCTTTGTTTGTAAGAGATGTAAATGGTTAATTCACCGCTGCTCTAGTTTATGTTGATGATATCTTGATTATTGGAAATTGTTTAGCTAAGATTCAAAATCTTAAACAAGCTCTTGACAAGAAATTCACAATTAAAGATCTTGGTTTTGCTAATTATTTCTTGGGCATATAGCTGTGTAGAACCACTGCAGGGACTTATTTGAACCAAAGGAAATATATTTTAGACTTGTTAACTGATGCAGGTTTAACTGCTGCTAAACCTAAAGAGTTCCCTTTGCCAACACAACTGAAGTTATCTCTCAACAAAGGCACTTTATTGAAAGACACTGGTTCCTATAGAAGGCTAGTTGGTAGACTACTTTATTTGACTATGACTAGACCAGATATATCATATGCAGTGCAACACCTCAGCCAATTTGTTTCCTCCCCAAGAGATGCTCATATGCAGGCTGCTTTACACCTTCTCAAGTACTTAAAAGGGACTGTTTCAAAAGGCCTTTTCTATCCTGTTCAGCCACATCTTAAGCTTACTGGTTTCACTGATGTTGGTTGGGCTTCATGTCTTATGAACAGAAGATCTTTGACAGGATATTATATTTTCATGGGGCATTCTCTAGTGTCTTGGAAGACAAAGAAACAACCAACTGTATCCAAGTCAAGCACTGAAGCTGAATACAGGAGCATGGCTGCAACTTCATGTGAACTATTATGGCTTAGCTACTTTTTCAAAGACTTGAAGATTAATGTCCAATGTCCAGTTACTCTCTTTAGTGATAACAAGTAAGCTCAACAAATTGCAACCAATCCATGCTATCATGACAAAAGCAAACACTTGGACATAGACTGCCATTTTACAAGAGACAAAATCCAAGATGGTTTTCTACAAACTGCCTACATTCCTACAAAGTCACAAATTACTGACATCATGACCAAAGCTTTGGGAAAAGTGCAACATTATTATCTTGCCAACAAGTTGGGTCTTTTGCAGACTTTCCAACTTGAAAGGGGGGGGGGGGTGCAGAAATATACTATTGACAGTTTGTGACAACTTGTTAATAGTTGAAGCACCACTTTTGTAAAATAGTTAGTTAGTAAGTTAGGCGCCAAGAACATTTTCTTTGTTTTCTATATAAACACATTGTATCACTTTCATTCAATCAATCAATAATCAATACAATCATTTCCCTTATCACTTTTATTCCACATCATAAATTCTATACTAGTGTTATGAGTCCGAATATTTGGTTAGGGTTTTCTTCCGCCAACTGCGCTGTGACAACGTCACTTGCCGATCAAAACTTTTAAACTTTGTCTTTTTCATCCAATCTTCTTTCAAATGAGCCCAAATGTTATCCAACTCGCATAATTGCATAAGATTCAACCTAAAAACCAAATATGAAATAAATTAATCCAAATAAAAATAAACAGAGGTAAAATGCACAAAATATAAAATAAATGAACTCTAAGATCGCTTACAAATTGTACCTCAAAATTCCTAATCTTAATTTGAGCTTACTCAATAGTTATATTTGAATGTTATGGTATAAAGAAAGTGAGTTTCAGGATTAAAAAGTTTTGCTTAGAAAAAAAATATTATTAGGTTTAATCAAAAGAAGTGAATGATGGAGAAGAAGCAATAAGTATACTTGGCAATTATCAAGAAAAGAAGGATAGATATGGAATAAGACATGATAATTGATAACTTTTGTTTTATACATGTTTCTACACTCGTTATCATGTGTTTTAAATATGTATTTTTACAGATATTATAGACTTTTGGTACTTAATTGCTTGTAAATGTTTATTACAAGTTAATGATATAAGTGAAATGGAAAAGGGTTGATGTGTTATCGTGGTTTAAATTTGTATGCAAGAATTACCGGTTAACTAGGAACACATTCGGGCAAGTATACCCTAGTCAAGTTGTAGTATAGTATATGGTAAATCAAGGTCGTCCCAAGAGACTTGGTTGCACTACAAGTGTCGTTTATTTGTTTAAGCAAGTAACAAGTTGATGGTTATGATTGTCACGGATCAAACCAACAAGAAAAGCATTATAAGAACAAGTAACAAGTTGATGGTTATGATTGTCACATATCAAACCAACAAGAAAAGCAATACAAGAACAAGCAAGTATCAAGACATTCATCATTATTCCAATCAAACACAAAATCTCAATAATCATATCAATAACAAACATCTTTAAATAGAAAAGTAATAAGGTTTACCCAAAGTATGAATTACAATAGGCAAAGATGAAGGATTATAGCAACCTTCAAGCCTCCAATCAACTACAATAGTTCTACCAAGCCGAAAAATGATGTCCAAACGCCTTCAACAACCTTTGAGCACACTACACGAATTTGGCAGAGGTTTGTGATCTTTTGGGGAAGATAAGTTGGTGGAAATTCGTCCTTAAGGGTGGAGGCTTGAATTTCACACAAGTTGGGTTAGGATAGTTGGTGGAAACTCATCCTTAAGGGTGGAGGCTTGAATTTCACACCTTTGGTGAAGGTATTAAGAGTGGGTGTGTTCTCTCAAGTTATGGTTTGCTCTCTAGGTGGAAATTCGTCCTTAAAGGTGGAGGATTGAATTTCACACCTAGAGAGGAGTGGTGGTGGTAGAAGAGGTGTGAGAGAAGATCTCTCAAGTTGTGGTGCATGAAATGAGGTAGCAAAGGCCTCTATTTATACTTGAACCAAGGCCTAGGGTATTCAATGCATTTCTTGGAGGCCAAGGAGCTTGGAAGGGACTAGAATACATGTAGGAAGGGACTAGAATCGTTTGGAACATGTTTGGAGTCTTAGTAGTGCAAAAATGGCTATCCAAGGCTTCCCAACCGATTCGGTTGGGCTCCAACCATTTCGGTTGGTCTTGCTGACTAGTCTCCAACCGGATCGGTTACGGGTTGTGACCGATCGGTTGGAGCAAAATCACAAAAAGTCATAAACGTCAAAGTTGTAGATCTTTCTCTTAGCTTTCCGTGGCCGTGAACGGGGGGGTCAAACGGAGTCCGTATGCAAAAGTTATTGCCAAAATAGTGAAGGTGTGTCGGGAACAACGAGTCTTCCAATATGTCTTCGTTTAAGCTTCTTTTCTTCGCTTCTTTCTCGCTTTCTTTCTTGAACTTTATTCTTGAGTCTTTGGACCACTAACTTGATGACTTTATCTTCTCGAATATACTCCGCAAGTCTTTCTTTGTCGGGAACTCTTCTTATATGGAGAAATCTTAGTATTTTACTTCTTTTTCCGTCTTTTTCTCCACTTTCCTGTACTTGGCTACAAATGAACTAGCAAACGCACTTTTGTACGATTAAGCATTAAAATCATATGATTATAACCAAATAACACACATAAAAGCACGGATAACGCTACTAAAAACATGCACAATTTGAGCGTTATCAAATTCCCCCACACTTAAACTTTGCTTGCCCTCAAGCAAATCTAAGAAAAGAAAAATTAAAAGACAAACCTAAATGACAAGACGAAAAAAAAAATAAAAAAAAAAATATTTTTGGGTTTTTTTTTTAACAAACATATATAAAAATAAGCGAAAAATGAGCGCAAACTCCCCCACACTTAAGGTTTTGCTTGACCTCAAGCAAATCTAGAAATAAAGAAAAATAAATCCCACATGGTGTATGAAATATGATTAGAAAAATATGATGCAAATCTACCAAGTACAAGTACAAGATAAGATTCATCGTTTTAAGCTTTAAGGGGTGAAAAATCGAGATGTTTGACAATACCCTATGAATTTTCTCGCTTGATAACATGGCTAAGCACCTCACGAAAAAGGAATGGATGTATAATTCACTCAACACTCAATTTATTTAGTGATGGATAGTATTAAGGAATATTACACTCATATTGCTCAGTCATGATTTAAATATTACCATAGGCTTGTACAAGAAACAAAACTCCACCGACGTGGCGTAAGCACCAAATGTAAACATCTAAAGAGGGCTTTTATTCGGGTTATAACGACAGGCTTAGGGTGAATAAAGGGTATGGATAAGGCATGGGATAATTATATGAAATTGGTGTTAAAAGAAAAATAAAGTCAAGTCTAATACCCATGTTGCTAGTCACGAACAATCCGCAAACCCGAAAATGATTATAGTTACTAACTTCTCTTCTTCACATATCGATCACCAAATATATATATCACGTCTTAGCACATTGGCTAATCGATATCTCAAACATACTTCATCTTCCTTCATCTACATAATAATATAGCACATTGTCATCACATATATTTTTTTCTTTTTTTTTTTCGATGACTTATTCTTTTTCTTTTTTTTTTCACATTTTTTTTATCACATACATCACATCTCCCCCACACTTCGTATAAGCATCACCACAAAAATACAAATAAGAAGGTGCACTCTTCGTCTTTGTCGAATGGCACACACAAATGGCAAAGTGCGGCTAACTCATAATCATAAAAATAATCCAATCATACCAAGCAACTAGCAACCAACCATTTAGACATTGACAAGGGTAGGCTAAGGCTTAAAGTGTAAAATATTTTGTATTTTTGGATTTATCAAAACGAAAAGGATGGCTCGGAGGGTGTAACTAAGGGTATCTAGCGCTAAAATGAGCGCTAACAAATGGGTCCATGTGGTGGTTAACTAACCGATGTGGTAGCTAATATATCATTAGATGTAAACGGAAGGCCATTTGGTTTTATTCCTAAGGTTGCCTCTTTATCACGCATAAACACTTATATCACACGAATGTGATCTTCTCATGATCCGGTAATGATTTACAAGTACAAGTTCTAGAATAAATAAAATCACCGCACACTCATAGCAAAAGATCCAAGCATAAAAGATGTATGCTAATAAGAAATAGGCTCAAATCCTCACAATTTAGTGGAAAAGGCTATAAAATATGCTAGAAAATGTCATCGATCCCATAATGGATTGCAATATTAATCGGGACACATCTCAAATTTTCAAAATTACCGATTTCACCAAAGGGTTGATCCATTATTCTAATATATTATCCTATAAGCGTGAAAACAACTAGATCATAAGGCAAACAAGTTCACAAAATTTTAAAATTAGCCCAAACATTTGGAATCTAAAACTAGTTTCGCTTTTCACAATAATATTTTCCCCACACTTAAGTTAAGCACACAAAAGAAAAATAACTTAAATCTAGTTACGACTCTTTTTTTTATTTTTTATTTTTTAATTTTATAATTATTTTTTTTATTTTTAAAAACCAAACATGACTTATTCTTGTCCCACGAGTTCTCGGTAGCTCCATTGAAACGCACAAAGAAGCGGAGAAGCAGGTCAGCGCTAAGCATATTAAAAACCCAACTTCTTTAGGGAATCAGGGAGACCCGCCTTATACCTCTCACACAGTTTGTTTACAATGGGTGAGGCTTACTTTCGAAGGACTAAAAGAAGTCAATTTATAAAATAATTTACCAAACAAACAAACAAAGAAAAAATAACAAAGAAACAAAATAAAGCAATTGCAAAAACTTCAAAGCATGTAAAGATAGGGAAAATTTGAATAATAAGTCTAAGTGAAACGAAACTTCGTAGGCAACATCATGATCGAACTCCATATGATAAGGTGCTAAGCAAACGCTAGCATAAGCGTATGAGATCAATCGATTTATCTTCCAAACATGTCCAATCAAGAGTATAAGGTTCACGATCCAACCAATCCTTCCTCCATGAGCTTTTTAAATCGCAAAACAAAATAAACTACAAAACGCGTAAAATTCTAAAACTCACTTCGTAGGCATCACGGTTGCATTTAGCGCATGCAACAAGCCTTTAAACCCTCGGTGGCCCGAGTGGACGAGTTATAGTCTCGTGAGGGTTTCAATGAACATACCCACAAAGTTCAAACATTTTTATTTTTAAAAACACATGTACTTATTTATTCACAATGTACCAAATTGACAAAATTTAAAATGGAAAAACCAAATAAAATAAATGATACTCTTGCAAAACAAAAAGACATTTAAACTTATTTTATCTAAACACAAACACGTAAAAACAAAAAAATGAAAACGATTTTTTTTCAACATATTAGTCCAACCGATCCGTTACGGGTTGTGACCGATCGGTTGGGGACGAACCAAATGAGACAAACCTTCCAACCGATCCGTTACGGGCGATGACCGATCGGTTGGAGGAAATTTTCTAATTTTTTTTTTTTTTTTTTTTTTTTTTTTTTTTTTTTTTACGAACACAATAATAAACACAACTAAATAAGACACATAAACACACATTAACTAGAATAACATCAAAAACATAAAACGACACATAAAACAAATAGAAGCACCATCACAGAAAAACGACAATCACATAGACACAAGCACACGCAATTAGTCACGTAACACAAATCAAACAAGAGAATCTAAAACAAGATAATCTTATTCAAAATTAATACGAAATCAATATAAACAAAATAACAAAAACAAATAACCTAAAGACATGCAAGAGATCATATAACATAAAAAAAACAAAACACACGAAACAAGAAACACAAGAAATATATATATATATATATATATATATATATATATATATATATATATATATATATATATATATATATATATATATATATATATTTTACAGAACTCACAACCGATCCGTTACGGGTAGTGACCGAACGGTTGGAGTGGTTTAGGTGGTCCAACCGCTCGTCACAGAGGCAACCGATCCGGTTAGATGATTCTGTCGGTTTTGGTGGTTTTTTCGCAAACATTTTCGAGCACACTTAGAAATCAATCATTGAAATGAGCATTTTAGAACACATGAAACGAAATCCCAACATCAAAACATGATTTTGATGCAAAGATCATTGAGCAATTATGAGATATTAGAGATTTTGGAAAAGACAAGCATTCAAGCAATCTTCATGAGAAAACATCAAGAGCAATCAAACAAGAGCAAAGAAACAATCATTCATGAGCAAGAGCAATTTAGCATAAAAACAAACAAGCAAACAAACAAACACCTAAGAACAAAAACCAAATCCCCGGCAGCGGCGCCAAAAACTTGATGTGTTATCGTGGTTTAAATTTGTATGCAAGAATTACCGGTTAACTAGGAACACATTCGGGCAAGTATACCCTAGTCAAGTTGTAGTATAGTATATGGTAAATCAAGGTCGTCCCAAGAGACTTGGTTGCACTACAAGTGTCGTTTATTTGTTTAAGCAAGTAACAAGTTGATGGTTATGATTGTCACGGATCAAACCAACAAGAAAAGCATTATAAGAACAAGTAACAAGTTGATGGTTATGATTGTCACATATCAAACCAACAAGAAAAGCAATACAAGAACAAGCAAGTATCAAGACATTCATCATTATTCCAATCAAACACAAAATCTCAATAATCAAATCAATAACAAACATCTTTAAATAGAAAAGTAACAAGGTTTACCCAAAGTATGAATTATAATAGGCAAAGATGAAGGATTATAGCAACCTTCAAGCCTCCAATCAACTACAATAGTTCTACCAAGCCGGAAAATGATGTCCAAACGCCTTCAACAACCTTTGAGCACACTACACGAATTTGGCGGAGGTTTGTGATCTTTGGGAAGATAAGTTGGTGGAAATTGCCCTGGGGGTGGAGGTCAATTTCACACCTTGGTGAAGGTATTAAGAGTGGGTGTGTTCTCTCGAGTTATGGTTTGCTCTCTAGGTGGAAATTCATCCTTAAGGGTGGAGGCTTGAATTTCACACCTAGAGAGGAGTGGTGGTGGTAGAGAGGTGTGAGAGAAGATCTCTCAAGTTGTGGTGCATGAAATGAGGTAGCAAAGGCCTCTATTTATACTGAACCAGGCCTAGGGTATTCAATGCATTTCTTGGAGGCCAAGGAGCTTGGAAGGACTAGAATACATGTAGGAAGGGACTAGAATCGTTTGAAACATGTTTGGAGTCTTAGTAGTGCGAAATGGCTATCCAGGCTTCCCAACCGATTCGGTTGGGCTCCAACCGCTTCGGTTGGTCTTGTTGACTAGTCTCCAACAGGATCGGTTACGGGTTGTGACCGATCGGTTGGAGCAAAATCACAAAAGTCATAAACGTCAAAGTTGTAGATCTTTCTCTTAGCTTTCCGTGGCATAAACAGGGGTCAAACGGAGTCCGTATGCAAAAGTTATGGCCAAAATGGTGAAGGTGTGTCGGGAACAACGAGTCTTCCAATATGTCTTCGTTTAAGCTTCTTTTCTTCATTTCTTTCGTTTTCCTTCTTGAACTTTATTCTTGAGTCTTTGGACCACTAACTTGATGACTTTATCTTCTCGAATATACTCCGCAAGTCTTTCTTTTGTCGAACTCTTCTTATATGGAGAAATCTTCGTATTTTACTTCTTTTTCGTCTTTTTCTCCACTTTCCGTACTTGGCTACAAATGAACTAGCAAACGCACTTTTGTACGATTAAGCATTAAAAGCATATGATTATAACCAAATAACACACATAAAAGCACGGATAACGCTACTAAAAACATGCATAATTTGAGCGTTATCTAGGGTGAAGGTTGAATATATATAACAAACTTTATCAAATTAACCAATATACGTAACATTTTTTTATTGTCACTGTACGTAATATATTTTTAAATAATTACCAATGTACGTTACATTGACAGATTAATATTTAAAAAAGTTACAGTTATGATCCCTGCCGTTTACTTTGACTTTCATCGTTAGTCATTTGATATTTTTTTACTTAAAAAATTACAGTAATGGTCCCTTGACATTTGCGTTGACTTCCACTTTTAGTCCCTTGATGTTTTAATACGCTTTCATCCGTTTTTGTTTACATTTTCATACGTTTTTATCCGTCTTTATCCATTTTTATACGCTTTCATCCGTTTTCATCCATTTTTATACGTTTTCGTCCGTTTTTATACGATTTCGTTTGTTTTTCTTACGTTTTCATCGTTTTTTCCGCTTTCATTCGGTTTTATACGCTTTCTTAAGTCTTTATTCATTTTTATGCGTTTTTTCCCGTTTCTGTACGTTTTATACGTTTTTTTCCGTTTTATACGCTTTAATCCGTTTTCTTTAGTCCTCATACGTTTTTATCCGTTTTTTTTCGGTTTTTATATGGTTTCGTCTGTTATTCTTACATTTTCATATGCTTTTATCCGTTTTTATCTGTTTTTATATGTCTTTATCCGTTTTTATACGCTTTCGATCGTTTTTCTTACATTTTCATATGTTTTATCTGTCTTTATCCGTTTTCATCCGTTTTTATACGCTTTCCTCCGTTTTTCTTACGTTTTCATACGTTTTATCTGTTTTTATATGGTTTTGTCTACTTTTATACGTTTTCATATGTTTTTTCTGTTTTCATCCATTTTTATCCGTTTTATGCGTTTTTTCGTTTCATATGTTTTTGTCCATTTTATATACTTTTGTCCAATTTTCTTACGTTTTATCCGTTTTCATCCATTTTATATGTTTTCATACGGATAAAGTCGGATAAACGGATAAAACGATAAACAATTGAAAACCATACGAAAGCATATAAAACGGACAAAATGGATAAAGACGGATAAAGACGCGTAAGTAAAAAACGGACGAAGCGTATAAAACGGACAAAATGTATAAAACAGACAAAATGGACATAACCGCATAGAAAAGGATGAAAATATAGGAACACGTATAAAATTGACAAAAATGTATAAAAGCATATGAAAACGAATGAAGACGGATAAAAATGTAAGAAAAATGGACGAAAGCGAATAAAAACGGATGAAAACATTTAAAAAAGACAAAAACGGATAAAAACGTATAAAACAGATGAAATCGGATAAAGATAGATAAAAACGTATGAAAACGTAAGAAAAACAAACGAAAGCGTATAAAATGGATGAAAAGTTATAAAACGGAAAAACGGAGGAAAGCGGAAAAGCGGATAATAACGTAAGAAAATGGACGAAAACATATAAAACGGATAAAGACGGATAAAACGTAAAAAACGGACGAAAGCGTATTAAAATTCAAGGAACTAACGGTGGAAGTCAACGTAAATGTCATGGGACAATTAGTGTAATTTTTCTATGTGAAAAAATATCAAAGGACTAACGGTGAAAGTCAACGCAAATGGGATGGACCAAAACTGTAACTTTTTAAATGGTAATATGTCAATGTTACATACATTGGTAATTATTCAAAAGTATATTACGTATGTCGACAATAAATATAGTATGTTGCGTATATTGGTTAATTTGATAAACTTTGTTACGTATTCATCCAATGAAAAAATGATTAAATGATTAAGTTATGATGTCAAAAGATACAATGACTTAGAACATAAATAAGTCAAAAATCGTGAGATTTCATTGGAGTGGTATATCGTGATGCGACAAACATGGTTGTGTAGCGACAATAACTTATGAAATACCACATAAACATAGGCCGCAAGACAAAGAATGGAGAAAAAGACCACGAACAGGGCCTTGAGCAATTCGTCGCATCACGACGGGATGTCCGACCAAACATCTAGTTTTTCCGTATAAATATAAGCCAAAATGTGAACCTAAAACATAACTTCTAGCCACAAAATTCATAGAGTTTAAAGGAGGATTCTGGAGGCCGTGAAGATGGGAACGAAGATCATATCGATCTATTTTGCTGCCATGCGTTTATATAACAAGATTCCACAGGCAAGTGATGTCCAGCTCAGTTGGATTGATGCATCCGGTTATAGTCTCCATTTGTGGGAGGTCAGGAGTTCGACTCCTGCTATTCCTCATGTGGGGGATTTTCCCTGAATAGGCAGCCGGGTTCCAATCCCAGTACGTTACCTTGAAGCCCCTTAATGGGAAACTGGATGGTTAGGCTGGGGTTGTTATTCTCTTCGTGAGATGATTCGAACTCGAGTCGAGAGACTTGGTGCCTTGGTGGCACGCAAGATACTCCACTGCACCAAACTGCCGTTCAAAAAAATAAATAAATAAAACAAGATTCCACAGAGTGTAACACTTTTATTTTTCATTCATCATTCAATCCTTTGAAATCATTTCTTGAATACTTCAATTAATATGAGTATGAATGTTTGTTTTACAATGATTGTCGGCTGAATCCATTTGTGCACTCGTTTGAATATATAAACTAGTTGTAAATCATTTTTGTTGTTGTTATATTGTTGCATATGTTATGTTTATATAAATGAGTAGGAATTTAGTGAGAAGAATTATTTAAATGAGAAGAATGAGAAAGAATTGTAGCCATATATTTTAAATAATAATAAAAAAAATATGAAGATGCATATATTTTTATGGATGCATATAATATTTGTGATTGTGGTTTCTTTTCATTCTTCTCATTCTTAATTATATTTCTCATTTGATCCTATCTCTTATATAAATATCCAACCGAGTGTATTCTTATGTTCTTACTTTTAGTTGTTTGACTATTGAGAAGTTAGTATTAGCTTGATAAGCATGGCATATAATAATTGTTAGTTTTATGGATATAAATTAATAGACGTGAGTTAGGATCGAACTCGAGACCACGGGATTGCACACTTTACGTATGAGAATTAAAGTTAAATAATTAAATATAAATGTTGTATTTATTTATTAATTAAACGAAATAACATAACGGACGTTAAGTAATTAGTGTAATGGACTAACGGGCGTTAAATGTATTTGGAAAAGGACTAGATTGCAAAGTTTGGGAAGGTTCCGAAATCCCTTGTGGGATGCCTCATCCGATCGGCCACATGAAAAGGAAACCCAACCCAACTCAAACTCAAACTTGTTCACCAAGTTTAGTTTAGTATATATACAAGGCAAGGGGTCTTGTGTTTTGCATCTCTTGTACTCATAAGCTTAAACCTAAATTGTTTGTGTGTGTTTTTGCTCTCAAAACCGGTCGACACCCTCTCATAGGGATCGATCACCATCTTTTCCAAAACTCAAGTTATTTGGTTTAATAAAACTAGCATTACTTTAATTCGGTTTAGTACGTGTGTACAAGAAAGTGGTACTAACACAATATTGTTAGTATTCTTGGATTGAATTACAAAACGGTAAGGGGTAATTCACATAATCCTAATTAAATCAAATTAGGGTTCTTCCATTGCTAGTTTGTGGATTTGATTCTTGTTCGGCTAGAATCAAGTAAGGTACGCATATTCTTCTTATGTTAATTAATTATTCGTTAATAAATCCTATACGCTTCCGCATGTATACTTTGATGTTTTGTGATTATTTATTGATTGTCATGTTATATAATTCCAACAAAGGCATCACGAGTCATTGGTTTTAATGAGTAATTAATTACATAAACGCGTAATAAAACAAATAATTGTATGTTGTTTGATATGGTTAATCTAGGGTTTATGTTTTATTTTTTTGGGTCGATTTAATTTTTATGGGCGCACTTTTTTTTTTTTTAGTCGACACACATAAAATATTTTTAGGGTTTGAAAATTGTTTGCTAACCTTATCGAAACTTAGAATTAATATATGTTACGTGATTAATTCATGGATAATTGTTATGTGACATGGGATTTTTGATATGCGATCATGTGACTATTTGAATAATTGTTATGATTTATCCATGATGATACATGCATGTTTGTCATGGATAGTTGCTTGAGTATTTGTTTAATTGTTAAGATATATTTATCACATGTTTATTTACGATAAATCTTGAATTGGGGAAGACTCCAATTATATACATTAATGAATCAATTATGTGCAATTTGGTATATTTTAATTATGGGTTTACGCTATCGATTCATCGATGTATGTGGCTCACTTTCAATTGGGAGAGTGAAAGCCCTAATTAAATATATACATTAATTTAACGTAGACATTGATTATTAATAGGGTTTTATCGAATAAGTTGCATGTGGCTACTTGTTTACACGTATAAATTGTTTATTATGTGCGCATTGTTTTTAGTTGTTTATTTTTATTTGTTTACTTGTTTGTTTATTATGTTAGACAGTTTTAAGCAAAGGGTAATTTTGAATAGAAAAATAATACGGACTAAACAATGGTGAAATTTGATTTGTTTTTGAAGAGTTAAGTTTTCAATAGTTTAATTGATTGATGATTTTGGTACAAATGGTCTGAACGGCTCACCCAATTTGACGGACTGTGTGGGAAGTACTAGGAGGGGAGCGCATTAATATTGTGACCCTAAAGAGGGAGGTTATTGCTCAACACGACCAAACTCTCCGCTTGCTTGCGAGTCAAATTGGAGCTACTAAGTAAGCCATAAATGTACAAACTCATCTTAAGGCGAATTAGTTTTAATTCCATGCGCCACTTTGGTGGTAATTACCCAAACACTAAGTGTTTACACTTATGCAAAAGTACGGTATAATGGACGATAATTAACGCTAAATTCCTTGATTGGTGAACCCAATACCTCAATCAAAACTTTGATAATTTGATCTTTATGAATTGGTAATAAAAGTTTTTATTAAATTTATGCTACAAGATGAATGCATGACATCTTTGTACATATTTGATTTGACCACATAAAATCAAAACTAGTACCCTTTTAAATTAAGTTATATGCCATCTAATTAAAGGGACACTTGAAGTTGCAATTTACGCCATGACAAGATTTGGCGAGATTGTGATGGAGAGGTAAATCTCTATGTAAAGTCGACCTTACATGGACATATTTGCGCTTCTTTAAGTTAGACACTTAAGTTGAGTAGGAAGTGAGAACTGGACTCATGGCATAAGATGGGATGAAACATGTTTATATCTGCAATAGCGTTGGAAAATATAAATCCCATAATGATCTAGGAGTTGGAAATTGTTTGCCAATTAATGTTCGACAGATTACCTTATTATATGCTTTCTTTACTAGCATATCAACTGATGTAATGAACCTATGATAATTTGGATCCTAGTTTTCGAGAAAATTATATGGTTATATGTTTATATTACCGATGGTTATATTTTATTTTCTTGAAAAGTTGTATTATCGAAAATACTAATACTTGAACTTTTTCTCGTAGAAATGGCTCAAAACAACGATAACACTAACATCGCACTAAGTTCTGCGCTCAAAAGCTTTTTGATCGAGAAAAGTTGATCGCTCAAAGAATTTCAATGATTGGCACCGCTCTTTGAGAATTGTCTGTAGAGTTGTCGACCGGTTGAAATATCTTTATGAACCTTGTCCTGCCGAACCAACCGGACTGAAGCTACTCAAGTCGAAAAGGACACTTGGCAAATTGAGTATAAGCGCCATAATGATGTGGCTTGTCTTATGTTGGGAACGATGGAATCGCTCTCCAAAAGCGCTTCAAAACTACTTCCCATTTAACATGCTCAATGAACTTCGAACTATGTTCGAGAAACCACCGTCGAGATTTATGACTTGACCGACGCATTACACAACAGTAGTAGTGAGAGGGTAAACCCGTAAGTGCTCATGTATTAGAAATGAAAGGTTACATGGACCAATTAAGGGCACTTGGCAAAACTTATGATGATGACATGGTCGTGAATCTTATTAATAGATCCCTTAACAAGGATTTTAATGGTTTTGTTCGAACTTCAATATGCACCGCGTGGGAAGACAAGCATCGACCTACACGCATTGCTTATTGATTATGAAAAGGGTTACCTCAAAAGATTCCTACTTCCGTGTACTTGCTATTCAGGGTGGAAGGATAAATAAGTCAAAACCGCAGCGTGCGAACAACAAGAAGGTGAAGGGAAAAGGGAAAGTTGATAAGGGTAAACAAGTTATAGCCTATCAACCACAACCCAAGAAGTACCCTATTCCTAGGAAGGAAAATCCTAAAAAGGTTCAAGCATGCCACCACTGCAAGGTCGTTGGGCATTGGAAGAGAAACTGTGCTCTCTATCTTGATGAATTACGGGCAAATAAGATGAAGTACGAAGGGTCCTTGGGCGCCGGTTCTTCAGGTAATTTATTTGTCATTGAATTATTTACTCTAAATCATAAAAATTCCTGGGTATATGATATTGGATGTGGTATTCACATTTGTAATACACTGCAGGGGTTTAGAGTGGAAAGGAAGCTAGCCTATGGGGAGCAATATCTGCACGTGGGAAATGGCGCACATGCAGTTGTTGAAGCCATAGGAACGTTTAGTTTAGTATTGCCTTCGGGCTTAGTACTGTTATTGAACAATTGTCATTACGCACCTTCTATAATTAGAGGTGTTGTTTCCTTTTCAGTTTTGTTGGATGATGGTTTTACTTATACTATTTCACGTAATGGAATTTCTGCTTCTTTAAATGGTGTATTTTATTTTAATGCGATTCTTCGTGAATGGTGTGTTTGAAATTGATGTGATTGAAATGAATCTAACAAACATAATAATTCGATGTTTAGCATCAATAAGAAAATAAAGTTGGACTTGAATTCTTCTTATCTTTGGCATTGTAGACTTGCTCATATAGGCAAGGCTCGCATGCATAAGCTGCAACAAGAAAGGCTTTTGCAAAATATCAATGATGAATCATTTGATAAATGGGAGTCATGCATATCTGGGAAGATGACGAAGAAACCTTTTCATAGCAATTTGGAGAGGGCTTCTGATCTACTTGGTCTTATTCATACTGATGTGTGTGGACCACTTAGACATGTGTCAAAGAGAGGTGCTAGCTACTTCTTAACCTTTATCGATGATTTCAAATTTATGGTTATGTTTATTTACTTAAACATAAACATGAGGTGTTTGAAACATTTAAGGTTTTCAAAGCAGAAGTAGAACTGCAATTGGGAAAGAAGATTAAAGCTCTTCGATCCGATAGAGGAGGCGAGTATCTAAGCCAAGAGTTTAAAGATTACTTAGCTGAGAATGGAATTGTCCAGAATCTCACTTCTCCATATACTCCACAACAAAATGGTGTATCTGAGAGAAGAAATCGTACATTGTTGGACATGATACGATCTATGTTTAATCTTACTACTCTACCTTTATCCTTTTGGGATTATGCTTTAGAATCAGCTGTTCGCATTCTAAATATGGTTCCCACAAAGAAGGTTGATAAGACACCATATGAAATATGGCATGGTAAAGCTCCTAACCTGTCTTATTTAAAGGTCTGGGGTTGCGAGGCGTATGTTAGACGTGACTCAGCGATAAACTCCAACAAAGATCTCAGAAGTGTATCTTCGTAGGATACCCTAAGGAAACTATGGGTTACTACTTTTACTATCCAACCGAAAATAAAGTAATTGTTGCTAGGTATGGAGATTTTCTAGAAAATGATCTCGTATCTCAAGAATTCAATGGGAGAGTTTATGATCCGGAAGATGATCAAGAAGATGCATTACCTTCGAAAACACTAACGCATTTCCTAGAACCCGATAGTCCGGGTCCTCCACCGGTTGAAGTGATTCCCGTCAGAGATCCGTAAGGACTACGCGTGCACCGAACGCCTATGTCTTAACGTAGAGGTTGAGGAAACTATGTTAGAGATCTTGGAGAGCCTACTAGTTATAAAGTCGCCATGGCAAGTCCCGATAAGGACAAATGGCAAGTTGCAATGAATGGGAAATGCAATCCATGAGAGAAAATGAAGTCTGGGAAGAGGTCGATTTACCTCCAAACGCCAAGGTGGTTGGAAGTAAGTGGCTCTATAAAAATAAGACTGACATGGATGGCAATATACACGCCTATAAAGCTCGTCTAGTTGCGCAAGGTTTTACTCAAACTTATGGCATAGATTATGAGGAGACCTTTTTTCCTGTAGCTGACATTAGAGCTATTAGAATTCTCATAGCTGTAGCAGCATACTATGACTATGAGATATGGCAAATGGATGTCAAAACCGCCTTCTTAAATGGTCGCTTAGATGAAGACATCTATATGAAGCAACCCGAGGGGTTCGTGAATCCACAATTTCCAAACCGTATGCAAACTTCAAAGGTCCATTTATGGATTGAAGCAAGCATCAAGGCAATGGAATAAGAGATTTGATGAAGAAATCAAAAGGTATGGATTTATTCAAAATCTTGATGAGCCATGTGTATATCACAAAGTTAGTGGGAGTGATGTAATTTTCCTAATTCTTTATGTCGATGACATATTAATTATGGGAAAAGACATTCCAAGTTTGCAAAATGTTAAGGCATATCTTGGGAAGTGTTTTTCCATGAAGGATTTAGGAGAAGTCGCATACATTCGGGAATCAAGATCTACCGAGATAGGTCAAAGCGGTTAATTGGTTTAAGTCAAAGCGCTTACATTGATAAAATATTGAAGAGATTCAATATGCAAAATTCCAAGAAAGGATATTTGCCAATGGAAGTAAAGCATGGCTTATGTAGCGATATGTGTGCTTCAACACCGCCGAGGTGGCACGCATGCGTAAAGTTCCTTATGCTTCAAGAGGGATCTATTATGTATGCCGTGAGATGCACAAGGCCGATGTGGCGCTCGCCGTAACATGACTAGTCGATATCAACGAAATCCGGGTGAACTTCATCGATCGTTATTAAACATATTCTAAAGTATCTTAGGAATACGAAGATATGTTTTAGTGTATGGTGGAAATCCGCATACGAGCTTGGTGTTACAGTGTTATTGTGATGCGTCCCGGCAATGTGATAAAGATGATACGAAGTCTCGATGGGTTATGTCTTTGTCATCAATGGAGGAGCACTTGACTAGAAGAGCAAGAAGCGAGAGTACGATTGCGATGTCTGCGATGAAGTTAATACATAGTCGCTTCTAAGTCAATGGAGGTCGTTTGGATTAGGAAATTCATTTCGTGGCTTGGTGTTATGCCTTCAATTGAATCGCCTATTGATATGTATTGTGACAATTCTGCTGCAATCATATTTGCCAATGAACCTGGAGTCATGAAGGGCACCAGACATTTTCTACAGAAGTATCACTATGTTTGGGAACAAGTCCGTGAAGGTGAAATTAATCTATTGAAAGTTCACACAGATGATAACTTAGCTGATCCTTTCACTAAGGCTTTAGCTAAAGACAAGCTTGTTGGACTTGCCAATGGAATTGGACTTCGTTTAGCTAAAAGTTTCATGCATAACTGTGATTAGTATTTGGATAAAGGATATTGTAAAACATTTATTATTTTGATGAAATAAAGTTTGGATTATGTTTATTTTCATTTATAATATTGTTGTCCTATATTTGCATGTTTAATCCGTGAGTAACTAAGTTATTATAAATGTCCGTTGTCGATTAATGATATGGGAGTATCATTAAACTAAGACAAATCTGAGAGATGTGGTAGAATATACTTGAAAGTATATTGATGAGAATGCATACCATTTTCGGATGATATTCAATGAATTGAATATATGACTTATCCCAACTACATAATTTACTTTGTGGATATTGTTATAAGTAAATTATGAATAGTTATCATCGATTTGAGATACCGGATAAGTGTCATGAATGTAGTGCATTTTGTGGAGCAACTTAACGCTATACGTGAATCGGTAGTCATAAGGGTTGTTTTCGTAAATGTTACAAAGTTTGTGGGTTATTCTCGTAGTCAAGATAGAATTTGTTCCTTTAAATTTATTTGAGTTTAATATCATTGGCCCCTCGTAGGGTTGACAAGATGTTTGTGCGTCGCACCCAAAATCTCCCTAAATATGTTTAGAAGATTTGGTAATCTTGGTCAATCACTTACAACGAGAAACATAATAGTTTTATAAAGAATGACTTAATTCCATATCTTTATTTAACGTGGTATTAGAATCAAAAGGATAATAATAATGAGAAATCATTAAAAGGTTTTCCAGGAGCCTTACTCGAGTTGTACTAGAGGCATCGAAGTGTTGCTAGACGCTAACCGATGTGATCACTCTATTAAGATTTATCCAAGTGAGAGCTGTTAGTTTTATGGATATAAATTAATAGACGTGAGTTAGGATCGAACTCGAGACCACGGGATTGCACACTTTACGTATGAGAATTAAAGTTAAATAATTAAATATAAACGTTGTATTTATTTATTAATTAAACGAAATAACATAACGGACGTTAAGTAATTAGTGTAATGGACTAACGGGCGTTAAATGTATTTGAAAAAGGACTAGATTGCAAAGTTTGGGAAGGTTCCGAAATCCCTTGTGGGATGTCTCATCCGATCGGACACAAGAAAAGGAAACCCAACCCAACTCAAACTCAAACTTGTTCACCAAGTTTAGTTTAGTATATATACAAGGCAAGGGGTCTTGTGTTTTGCATCTCTTGTACTCATAAGCTTAAACCTAAATTGTTTGTGTGTGTTTTGCTCTCAAACCGGTCGACACCCTCTTATAGGGATCGATCACCATCTTTCCAAAACTCAAGTTATTTGGTTTAATAAAACTAGCATTACTTTAATTCGGTTTAGTACGTGTGTACAAGAAAGTGGTACTAACACAATATTGTTAGTATTCTTAGATTGAATTACAAAGCGTGGGGTAATTCTAATCCTAATTAAATCAAATTAGGGTTCTTCCATTGCTAGTTTGTGAATTTGATTCTTGTTCGAGAATCAAGAAAGTCTTCACCCAAATACTAGCTAGCCTCTTTCTTTCTTCACGCCTTCCCATTTAACCTCGCATGCCTTCTAAAATTGCACACGCAATTCCCCGTATCAATAATGCAACCTAATATGCCTTTTAAAATTGGCCACCAGTTTATCAACTTTTGACATTTCTATTTTTGGGTTTCTTATTATTGCAACACATTAATTTTTTTAATGGAAAAATATATTATATTAAATAAAAGTTACTAGTTAGCCGCTAGAAGCCAAAGAAACAATCAAATCTAGAAATATACTAAACAACACTTGCTATATTTCACTCGAGGCTTTAATCAAGGACTACAAAAGGATGAAAAACTCTTGCCGATTACGAAGAACCAAGACAAGAGAAAATTTCCACCCCAAGGCCAAGCCACCGTTTTTCACTCCGGAGTATTTTTGATGCAGCCTCAAACAAGCTCCGAGGAAAAAATACAATAAGAAAAAGCATAAAATTAAAATGAACTAAACGCTTAGAGAAGCCCGATACTCCCAGCAGTAAAAGCAAAACACATCATCGCACGCCATAACTCGCGAGCAACATACGAGACTTAAGTCAATCTAACCAATTACAAGCCATGTGACCCATTTTATATAGCCAAGAAAAAAAAGATGATCAAATGTTGTTGAAAATGTCACGTTTCCTCATCGGATGTGAACAAAAAGTAACACTATTGCGAAACCTCCATAGCCACCAAAGAGAAGAAGCAAAAATAACATAGAAACGATGCTTCTTCTCATTAGAAGCGTGCCACAAGCCAGAACAAGCCTTCCAATGATCACAATAAGTAAAAGGAGGAAAAAGATATCACACCAATTACGAACTAGTTTCCAAACCTCCATAACGATGTCACATTCAAAGAAAATGTGATTAGAGGATTCCACATTACCATTAAATGAAGGACAAGAAATCGTAGGGATGTCAATGCCACGAGACGAAAGATTCAACCTATGAGGTATCCGGTCCAAGATCATTCTCCATATAAAGATATTAACTTTTCTACGAAGAGTTTTGTCCCATGTAATCGAAGGAACCAATGAGGGAAGGATCTTAAAATCAATAAGGCGACGAGATTCCCCCACAAGAATCTTCAACATCATTTGTATCAAGAAGACTAATCTCAATAAGCATGTCACACAAGTAAGCCAAATTACGAACTCCGAGATTGGTCCTCGACCAATTCCAACACCATTGCCCACTTTCAACGATCAATAATGAGACAATCTTTATCTTGTTCCAAATCGATAAAGTCTGTTATACCGAATATAAAGAGGAGACTCGCTTATCCAAATGTTCTTCCAAAAACGAATGTGAGTGCCACAACCGCTTTGAACCGAAACGAATTAGCGGGATGATGCCTTTTGAGTGTAAGTAATTAGATGAACCCACTATCTTAGCCCACTTTCCATTGAAATTACAACCTTGACTTTCGAAACCACCTGCTTGACCATGTAATGCTTTAATAACTTTAACCCAAAGCGCATTATGGTAAGACAAACTCCATCGCCACTTTTGAAAAAGGGCAAGATTAAATGCCTTTAGACTACCAATATTTAAGCTACCTTTTTGGAAAGAAGCAAGAACATTGGACCATTTAATCCAAACCAACTTTTTGGCATCATAAGTACCTCCCTAGAAGACAGTCGAACGAGCTCTTTCCAAAGAATTCAAAACCGTCTAGGGAGCTTTGAAAATAAAAAAGGTAATAATTGACAAGACTACCTAGAACCGCCTTGATGAGAGTAAGTCGACCTCTTATGAAGAGGAGGTTCACCTTTCAAGAGAAGAGCCTCGAATGAAAGCCGTCAATTAAAGTCTTCCAATTAGAGTATTAATACAAATATCGTCATTAAACGTTATTTATATTTTTGATCTTTACCTAAGTTTTGTTAATGACAAAAGTAAAATTAATTTTATAAAGCTTAAAGCTTGTCAAGTTTAATAGATATTAAAACAAGCTTTTTCAAATAATATCTTCATCACTCAAGCATTTACATTGTGATTAATCATATCTTGATATGACTCTAAACCATAATGTATGATAGTAGTTTTAGAATGTTTTGGTTTCTTAAAACTAAACATTACATATGTATTTACATATTTCTAAAAATAGAAAAACAAACACATGACATCATGTGATGCATCATTGAAATCCTTAGAAGATTTCACAAGATACTTTGTAGATTTAGGCTCTACATATCTTACACAATCTTGCATAGATATGGTTGACTTTGGCAAGATTTTGAGATCTTGCTGTCAGACCTCGGCGACACCAATTATTAACACGGGCGGAACCCTTTCAAGGGTTCCGTGGTCCGTGGTGCTTGCTGAGTGTTTTGGCTATAAATAGCAAAGCCAAACCAAGTAGTTTTTCATCCCTTTCTATCATACTCTCATACATTCCTTCTCTCTAACCTTTCTAACTCAGTTTCATATCATATTAGTGATCTCTTTTGTAGCAAAGAAGATCAAGTCACATTCAAGCTTCAACGAAAAGTTGGAAGTCTTGTTTGTTTGTTGTTGTATGATCTTGTGTTGATTCATACTTCATTGTTGTACCAAACCATCATAATCTTGTGAGTGTGAGTGGTTAGTATTTTAGTCTTTAAAATACATTGTGTGTGGGAGTGGTTGTACCCTTGAAAAGAACTCGACATTTAGCTTAGTGTCGGAAATAGTGCGTAAGCAAAGTGTAAAGGTTTCTCGGCCCGTGAAAGGAGCTTGTTGACTAGTGAAGTTAAACTCTCGAGTGTGAGACTCGGGGAGTGGAGTAGGGCAAGGAAAAAGAGTCATTGTAGACCGAACAACTATAAACAACTTGTTGTGGTTTGATTGTTTCTTTCCTTATCTACTCTTTATATATTGTTTACATATTTCACTAACATATCTAAGATCAACATCAATTGATCTTTCAATAAGTTTCAAAACTAAGTTTTTAATCGGTAAACTATTCAACCCCTCTTCTAGTTTTCCACATGGAGATTATACTCATATTAGAATCAATCGGGAGCCCAAGATATGTGAAAGGAAAAAAACCTGAGGCACAACCAAAGTTCCTAGCCATATAACACAATTAAATTATTGACACTAATTTAGTCTATTCTTCTTACTTGTTAAGTTCTTTAAGCTTTACCAAAATTAACATATTAATTTGTAAAAAAGAACCATGTTAGATGTGAAGAATTTCCAAAACTTACATAGTTTTTGTAGTTACTTTTTGGATAATAACAAAGAAATGTATCAAACTTGTCTATTTTTGTTGCTTTGTGTAACCTTAGTTTATTTTATTTTGTTGGCAATTAAAACACGACACTTTTAAATTTCGACATGTGTGTGTATTTTATTAATGTACAAATTACCATTTCACTTTGATGTTAACAAGGTGGTTAAAAAACATAAATGTAGAATAGTCAAAAAAATATATACAAAATTCGAAACTTGAAATGTTTAGTATGTATTTTAATAGGAGAAAACAAGGCTACACAGAACAACAAAATTAGACAAGCTAAATAATTATCCTTTACTTTTATTTCTTCAGGGAAAGATAAGCATTATATATGAAGATGACAACAACAAAAGGATACAACATAGGAATTCCAAGATCGGAAACCAACCAAACATTAGTGGCTAACAACAGCCAAAGAGACAACAACAACCTAATCTTATAAAACTAACCAGATTAACAATACTAAATTACTAAAAGCACTAGGTGCCCTAAAGAAGGTTGGTTACTTATTCGGAGTTTACGGGGTGCCACATCAATATAACAAATCTTCACAATTAACCTCTCTTCACTCAAAACTAACATCAACTTACTCATTTGAAGCCCACCATTTACAACTTTATTTTTTTATTCAAATTACCTAATAAACTAAATTCATTTCATTAAAAAATTAAAATACATTACAACATACTAATATTACACGCAACTAAAAATAATGCTACGAAAAAAATACGATAAAAAAAGACGATACGGGGAAAAAATACAACGCATATTAATAATAGGAAACTTAAACATTTTACTCATCATTGGCATCTCGATATTTCTTCATTATTTTTCTTATCTCTTTTGGATGATATCGGCTTTTACCGGGTCAGTAGTCATGTCGGGATCTAGCAAGAGAAACTTCATCTCCTTCATCTCTAACGCCTTTACTTCCTTCTCCCTTCTCGCCTCATAACAAGCCATTTGAACGTCGGCTTTTTGCGAATATTTTTCGGTTAATTGTCCCGAAAAAGTACTCATTTGACTCCCACTGGAGCTCGCCGCGCTCGACGTTGAAGTCCACTTTTGTTTCTTTGCAGCTTGACTCTTTCTGCCGCCATCTCTTTCGGGACGAGGTCGTTTGTCTGGGCTGAATATATCCTCGAGACATGTAATGTCTATCGATCCTCGACATCCCATTTTGGGTAATTTTCAAGACCTCCTGGGTGAACATACACGAACTCCTTCGAGCCAAAGCGTTCTTCAAAGTTCTTCTTCGATTTTCGAGATGATCGTGCTCATTTTCACCACTTCTACATTGCAAATGTTTATAAATAGTATTGAATTTTAGACAATCACCATTAATCCTCGTCCATTTACCCGTGATCATATTTTTGGTACGAGGTCACCGGCATCTCGAACGTTGAGCATCTCCATAATGTCGTTCCAAAAGTAATCTTCGAACGGTCATTTCCCATATCTTGGTCTTGCGAAATTTCTATCCAAATTTCCGCAAGTAACTTTTCTTCGGCCTTGCTCCATTTCCTTTTCATATTCTGAACTTGATCCACGTCATCGTCATCGTCCGCGTCCAAATTCACAACTTTTTTTGATTTTTTTGTCATGTTTTTTTCCATCTGTCTTTGGACGGTTCCGTGCTTGTGGGACTTTGAATTGAGAACCGGACGGTTGTGATTCAATTTGGGGTTGTGGTAGAGATTGATGAAACGTTGAAGGTCGTGACGGGTTAAAAATTGTGGTGCCGAAAATCGTTGGGGGAAATTTGTGAATCATTGTTGAAACGCATATCGTTGATTAAGATAAATTTCTTGGGGATTGAATTGTTGCGTACCATATAGCGACGACGTGTTAGAATTTTGCGATGAGGGGGTAGACGGGTTTGATGAACCCCCGTATTGTGGTGGGTTTCAAATTAGGAGGTTCGTGAAATATCCTCCTTCATTCGGGTTTTGAGACATTGTTTTTTTTATAGTTGAGATATAGAGAGTAATGATATTTGTTTGTTGAATTGTAGTGAGAAAAATGTTGGTTATGATTTGTTATTTATATGATGTGTTAAGTTTATTTTTTTTAAAAAGTACCGTTTGAATTTAAACGGTATTATATCCGTTTTTAACACGCTCCAACGTATACATTGTCAGACGATATACCTCGTCGTGCAGATGACGAGGTTCACAACGGCGAGCGATAACAAGCCAAGCCGGTGTCATGACGAGGCATAACGAACGTGCCATGTGGCACTGCGAGGCATAACGAGCATGACACCGATTGCTCTAACCACTAAGTGATCCCATCAATAATTTCCCTAATGACGCGAGGCCCACAAAGATGAAAACTCAATTAGAAAGGACAAGTCAGCCGACTTCAACTTCTGCTATTGTTTGTAGGGTTATGTTATAGGTACCGTCTGGCCCATCTGAAAAGAAGGGTAAATGTACAAAGATTCTTTTTGTCCTATCGCCACAAAGAAACACACTTATTAGTTTCTGTTTCATACTTTTTTATCTGTCGAATACGAGATGGTTTAACTCCTATTTATTACAGTATAACATATTTACTCTTTTATTAGACGTATGTTTAGTCTCGATTTTTCTCTTTTTTTTGGGTAAAAGGCTTTATACCCGGTGAATATATTAAAAAATAAAAAAGGTTCAGTACAAAAAAGGATGGTAATGAGCCACCCTAAACTCAAAACAATATGTTTTGCCATACTCAAAACATAACAACCAACGCCTAAGAAACGAAATAGAAGCTATAAAAGAATATAAACAGTGACCGCACAACCTCTACACCAAACCAAAACTAGCCAATGTCGACTTGTACATTTGTAATCTTCCAACGTTCTCTTCATTTGATCCACTCGAATACTCTTCTCGATTTTTCTTCTAAAAGAATGTTAAGCTGGATAGTTTTACGTCGTGACAAGACATGCGTCTAGTTAAACTTATAATTCATTTTTTATGTTTTTGATAATTTTGCCGTGATGATATAGACTCTTTATCACATCTAATGTTGTAAATGAGTAATTTAGTAGATTTGAGGTAAAATTATATACTAAAAAAAGTCAGAAATATAACAGAAAGATAGTAGAGTAATAAACAAAAATAATTAATAACAAGACAAAAACTAAACAAGTGACTAAAATATAAAAAGAAACGTTTACATCATGGGTGACATATAGTGACTAAAATATGAACCCCAGCCTCTTCTTTTTGTGTGTATCAGGTGTTGTGTGTGTATGTATTTATCTTCAGCGACACTGACATTTTTATTCCATAAATCCATAGAAATTAGAAACTCCATCCGTGAGTGTAAGTATTTTAAATTTTTATTACCATTATTAGAAGCCCAAGTAGGATAACTTGTCTTTGATCCCTTTCACATGTACAGTTCTTATCTAACAGAACCTAGGTTGACTATTACAAGAAAATGTTATTTAACTTGTGACAAGTTAAATATTGGGATATGTTTTGACACTTTTATGAACTTAAGCTTTCAATCTAGTTATAATACACAATCATAAAAGGAAGCTATATCTATGTTTAAATTTATGTTTACTGAATGTGTTTTCCAACTCAGTTTATCAAATGTGATTTAATGAAGAAGCTAGAGCAAACTGCTTCTGATAATCATAGTTTAGGCAGTACTACCAAATAAAGCTATCTATATCTACTTCCCGAAAATAAAACATACCTTTATAATTCTGTGTGAAATGAATGCAACAATAACCTAGTTGCCATTTTTCGTTAAGTCCCCTAACAGTAAATGTAAGATACGGCATATACAATATTGAAATGCAAAATATATAATGGGTATCTCAGTTATTGTTAATTTGAAAGAAATAAATGGCTAAATTGATTTGGTATCTAAAAATTATTCTTGAACTTTTAATCGATCGATGCGACTGTACTAAATGGTTAGAACGGCTCACCCACTAGAACAAACTATAAGGGGATTTAAGAAGTGAGCATAGTCTCACCGAATGGATGTCTAAGGTTATGCTTGCCACCCGGTCCTCATCGTCTCTCGTATGCGCTCGATTGAGCTACCTAGTATAACCATTCTATGTACGAAGCATCTTAGTGCAAAGTTGTAAGTTTCTCAACGATCGATTAAAACTTTGTAGAATTCAATCTTAGCAATTAAAATCTTTTAGTAAGTTTTTCAAAATATTATGTTATAAAGTTGTATGCATGCTTCTTTATACATAAGTTTGATTACACATCAAAAATTGTACCTTTAAAATTTAAGTTTATGCCATCTAATGATATGAAACACTTGAAGTTGTAATTTAGTTATGTGAGACCTTGATCTAGATTACAATAACGAGGTGAATTATTTTGTTGTGTAAGACCTCACTTTATGATTTACGCTTCTAAATTAGATAACTTAATTGTTAGTTAGTGAGACCTATAACTTAAGGCATAAGATGGGATAAAACATGCTTACGCTTTTGCATTAATTGTTTTGGCAAAATTGTAAATCCCATAAATTTTTGGAATTGAAAACTTGTTTGTCAATTATCGCTTTTCAACGACACTATTCTATACTTTCACCACTAGCGCATCAACCGATGTGGTGGAACTATGATAATGAGGATCCAATATTCAAGGAAAATACTATGGTTAATATGAATATTGATCAAAGGGTATTTTATTTTCTTGAATGTTTTCTTATCGAAAGTACTAACTTTAGAACTTTATTTCTCGTAGAAATGGCTCGTCAATCTACCGCACTAGCCTCGCCATTCAAATCTATGTTTGATCGAGAAATCGACCGGTAGCGCCGAATTTCAATGATTGGTATCGGCAACTCGTAATTGTCTCGGGTTGCCAAAAGACTCAATTATTTGACTACGCCTTGTCCTCCGAACTCGCAATCGATGCTACCGTCAAGCACGAGCCGCATGGCAACCGAGTATGACAAGTATAATGAGGTCGCCGCATTATGCTCGGGAGTATGAACTCAAGCTTGCAAAAGCAATTTGAGAATTACTTCCCTAATCTCATGCCGGAAGAATTGCAAAGGTTGTTTGAAAAGCCTGCGATCAGAGTCAGTATGACTTGATTGGTGCTCTTCATAGTTGCAAGTGCGAGACGGAACTGTAGTTTCAACGCCTGGAAATGATGAGTTACATGGACCAAATAGTTTGAACTATGTCTACCCTAATGACATACAAATTGGCTCGATCAATGTATCCCTTAACAAGGAATTTGATGGTTTCGCGCAATTATAATATGCATTACACGGGAAGACAACAAGGAGGTACATGCAATGCTCATTGATTACGAAAAGGTTTGCCCAAGAAGGCCTCTACACCGCGGTTTTGACCATCCGTATGGGTAGAATTTCTAAGCCGAATAAGCCGCTAGCTAACAAGAAAGTGGAAAGGTGTAAAGTCGATAAGGAAAACAAGTTATGACTTATCGAGAAGAACCCAAGAAGTACCCTCCCAAACAGCGTGAGAACCGGAAGGATCGCTTGTCATCATCGCGACCGCAGCTGGACACCGAAGAGGAATTGTCCACCGCACCTTGATGAGTCATGGAATAAGAGGTATAAAAATACCGCACCGTGGCGCATTTCTGTACTTTTGATGATAGAATTATTTGCTTTTCCTCATAAAATAAATTCTCGGGTATATGATACCGATGTGGTATTCACATATGTAATACATCGCAGGACTTAGAGGAGCAAGGAAGCTTGCCTATGGACAAAGAATACCCCGCACGCGTGATGGAGCATATGCAATAAGTTGAAGCTATAGGCACGCTTTGATTTAGTTTTACCTTCGGTTTAGTATCGCTATTAAACGATTGTCATTACGCACCTTCCATTGTTAGGGTGTCGCTTCGCTTCCTTGTTAAAAGATATTGGTTTCGTTCATACATTTATCGATTATGGAATTTCTGCTTTTTAAATGATGTTTTTACTTTAATGTTATTCCAAAGAATGGTGTGTTTGAAATTGATTTGCATGATAATGTGAATGATAAAATAATTCGCCTTTAGCATCAATAATAAAAGAATCAAAAGTGATTTGGATTCTTCATTTCTTTAGCATTGTAGACTTGCTCATATAGGCAAGAAACGCATGCAACAACCGAACACGATGGGCTTTTGCAAGACATCAATGATGAATCATTTGATAAATGCGAATCTTGCATATCCGGGAAGATGACCAAGAAACCTTTTACAAATAGTTTAGAAAGGGCTTCGATCTTCTTGGTGATACATACCGACGTATGTGGACCACTAAGACATGTGTCAAGAAAGGGTGCTAGCTACTTTAACCTTTACCGATGATTTCAATCGTTATGGTTATGTTTATTTACTTAAACATAAACATGAAGTCTTTGAAACATTTAAGGTTTTAAGAGTGAAGTAGAACGCAACTAGGAAAGAAGATTAAAGCTCTTCGATCCGACAGAGGTGGTGAATATTTAAGCCAAGAGTTTAAAGATTATCTAGTTGAGTGGTATTGTCCAAGAACTCACATCTCCATATACTCCACAACAAAATGGTGTATCCGGAGAAGGAATCGTACATTGCTAGACATGGTGCGATCGATGTTTAATCTTACTACTCTTCCCTTATCCTTTTGGGATTATGCTTTGAAACCGCCGTCGTGATATTGAATATGGTTCCAACTAAGGGTTGATAAGACTCCTTATGAAGTGTGGTACGGGAAACCTCCCAACTTGTCTTACTTAAAGGTCCGGGGTTGTGAGGCGCTTGTTAAACGCGATCACTGATAAGTCGCAACAAAGATCTCGTTGTGTGTTCGTAGATACCCAAAGGAAACTATGGGTTACTACTTTACTTTCCACCGAAAACAAAGTAATTGTTGCTAGGTATGGAGACTTTTTGAAAAGGATCTCATATCTCATGAATTCAAAGGAGAGTTTATGATCCGGAAGATGATCAAGAAGATACAACACCTTCGAAAACACTAGCCAACCTCAAGTAGAACCCGAAAGTCCGGGCTCCACCGAGATTGAAGTGGTTCCCATTCAGAGATCCGCAAGGACTACGCGCACTGAAATGCCTATGTCTCAACGTAGAAGTCGAGGAAAATATGTTAGGGATCTTCGTGAACTCGCTAACTATAAAGTCGCCATGATGAGTTCAAAAGGAAAATGGCGAGTTGCAATGAATGGGGAAATGCAATCCATGAAAGATAACGAAGTCCGATAGAGGTTGACTTACCTCCAAATGCTAAGGTAGTTGGAAGTAAGTGGCTCTTAAGATAAAGACCGACATGGATGGCAATGCACACACCTATAAAGCTCGCCTTGTAGCTCAAGGTTATACTCAAACCTACGGGGTAGACTACGAGGAGACATTTTCTCCGTAGCGCACATTAGAGCTATTAGGATTCTTATAGCCATAGTCGCAGCACTATGACTATGAGATATGGCAAATGGATGTCAAACCGCTTTCTTAAACGGTCGCCAGATGAGGACATCTATATGGCGCACCTGAAGGGTTTGTGAATCCAAAGTTTCGGCGTGTATGCAAACTTCGAGATCCATTTATGGGTTGAAGCAAGCATCAAGGCAATGGAACAAGAAGTTTGATGAAGAAATCAAGAAATTTGGTTTCACCTCAAAATCTTGATGAGCCATGTGTGTATCACAAAGCTAGTGGGAGTAATGTTATTTTCCTTGTTCTATATGTCGATGACATATTGATCATGGAAAAGACATTCCAAGTATGCAAGATGTAAAGTCTTATCTTGAGAGTGCTTTTCTATGAAAGACTTAGGGAAGCAGATTTATTATGGGAATCAAGATCTACGAGAGATAGATCAAGGCGGTTAATCGGACTAAGCCAAAGTGCTTACATTGATAAAATACCAATGATTTAGTATGCAAAATTCCAAGAAGGATATTTGCCGATGCAAGTCGAACATGGCTTAAGTAATAAACTATGCGCCACAACACCCGAGGTGGAATACATGAGGAAAGTTCCTTATGCTTCTTGTAGGATCTATCATGTATGCCGTGAGATGTACAAGGCCCGATGTGGCGTTTGCACAAAACATTACCAATCGGTATCAACGTAACCTGTGTGAAACATCAGGCAGTCATAAGAACATTCTTAAGTATCTAAGGGCTACTAAAGATATGTTTCTAGTGTATGGAGGAAACCAGATGCGTAACTTGATGTTAAGGTGTTTTGCGATGCGCCATTCCAAATCGATAAAGATGATACGAAGTCTCGACGGGTTATGTCTTTGTCATTAATGGAGGAGCAATGATCGAAGAGCAAGAAGCAAACAACGGTTATGATGTCTATTACAGAGTCGAGTACATAGTCGCTCGTGTCGCTGATGGAAGTCGTTTGATTAGGAAATTCATTTCGGACTCGAGTAATGCCCTCAATCGAATTACCTCTAAATGTGTATTGTGACAACTCATTGCAATAACATTTGAATGAGCCCCGAGTCACATTTTCCTCGATATCACTATAGAACAAGCAGGCACATTTTCATAATGAAAATCTAGGATCCCTTTTTTGCCAAAAGATAAACTACCATATAGGACTTGCTAGTAGTTTCATGCGATCCGTGATTAGTATTTGATAAAGGGTGTTATGAACAAATATTACTTTAATGAAATAAAATAGTTGTTTATGTTTATTTTTCATTTTCTTAATATTATATCCTATATTTGCATGTTTAATCCGTGAATAACTTATGTTATTCTAAATAGTCCGTTGTCAATCAATGATGTGGGAATGTCATTGAATTAAGACAAATCTGAGTTTTGGTAGAATATACTTTTAAAGTATATTGATGCGTGGGACATACCAGATTCACATGATATTCAATGAATTGAATATAGGACTCATCCCAACTTTACATGATGATACTTTTGGATTTTATCATTAAGTATATCCCCAAGTGTTTATCCTCGACTTGAGATACCGTGATAACCGATATGAATGTAGTGCATTTGTGTAAGATAGTTCAACGCTATCCGTGAATCGGTAGTTATAAGGGCTATTTTCTAAGTGTTGCAAAATTCATGAGTTATGTTTGTAGTCAAGAGAATTTGTTCCTTTGAATTTGTTTCAAAGCATAATACTATATTTGGGCCCCTCGTAGGTTGACAAGATGTTTGTATGGCCATACCCAAGATCCATCTCGAATACGCTCGTATGATTTGGTAATCTTGTTCAATCATATACAACGAGAAATGTAATGTTAACTTATGAAATGACTTGATCCATATTCATAGTTAATGTAGTATTAGTAACAAAAGGATAAGTAAAAATGATGAATCATTAAATGGTTTTTCCAGAGACCATGCTCGATTCGATCCGGGGCGCTATGCTGAAAGCTAGACTAACCAATGTCATTACTATATTTAGTAATATCCAAGTGGAGCCGAAAGGTTTTAATGGATATTTAAATAATAGTATGTCCTTTCGAACTCGGCAGGCTTTGTTTTGCACCACAATAGCGCAGGTACATCTGATATAATTAATATAAGTCGGTTTACATGATTAGAATCCTAAATAAAACATAACGATAGTTAAATAATTAACGAGGTTTGGTTAACGGTCGTTAAATATTAACTACAAGGACTAAGAATGAAATTAGTGGTCGAAAGTTCTAGAACCCTCATGGTCTTTGGTCGATCGGTTAGGGTATTCCCAAACCCAAACCCACTCAAACTTGTACTCCAAGATATGTTAACTATAAATACAAATCAATGTATTCATTATTGACTAACCTTGGATCACTTTGATAACCTAATTTCTCCTTCTCCTCTCCTCTTTATGTGGCCGGTCGAAACACCCTCACCCCAAGGGTTTTCGATTTTGTCTAACTCAAAGATAAAGTGTTTGCTTGAATTTTTGGTGGTCGATTTTGGGTGGACGATTTTGTATAAACCCTAATTTAGGGTTTTGGGTTTGTTACTTGATCACATCATCGTTTGATTACTTGAATTGCTAAAAGGTACGCACTTTCTTGTTTGGTTAATTAATTATATATATTATTCGTATTGTCTTCCACCGCTTGCTTTGATGATGTTATTTGTTTTAGTATATTCTTTGGGTCCGTACTAATAATAACTTCTCTTGAATTGAAACTTTATGAATTTTATTAACATAATTAAAGGCGTTAGCACGTTGGAAAGCACAAAAAATAACTGTGTGTGTGAGATATATTAGTGTTTAAGTGGATCATGTTTGAGTGATGAAGTTGATGATTTTATTGCGCTTGTTTGGTGAAGAAGCAGAGAGAGAATTCGTTGTAGCGTTGAACTCATGGTGGCAAATACAATGACCATTACACTGGGTCTAAGCTAAAAGTCCTAAAATGATCGAGCTATATTAGTGTCACTGCTTTATTTTTATATTCAAAACGTCTTTATTTCTTATCTTCTATCTAAATGCCGTATATTCCCCAAGGGCCAAGACATCAGAAGAAATAAAGTAGCTTTTGTATCTCTATAAATATTGAACAAAGAAAATTATTATGTTGCACACAAAGCCTACTTCGCATTCAAGCAATGGCAAAAATCATGAACAAATACATTCTTCTTTTTATCCTATCGATTTTGATCATTCACTCCCTTTCCACGTTTGCTCACTCAAAAAAGTTGGACGAGAAGAAACCTTGCAAGAGATTTGTGCTCTACTACCATGACATCCTCTTCAATGGGACCAATGCTGCTAATGCCACATCTGCAGCAGCCGTGAACCATACCCAGCTCGGTAATTTTAACCATGGGATGCTTGTGGTCTTTGACGATCCTATAACCAAAGATGCACACCTCTTATCTCCTCCAATAGCTCGAGCTCAAGGATTTTTTTTCTATGATATGAAGACTACGTATAACGCGTGGTTTTCTTACACTTTGATTTTCAATTCAACTGAGCATAAAGGGACAATTAACATTATGGGTGCGGATATGATGATGGAGGAGACAAGGGATCTTTCAGTTGTTGGTGGAACGGGTGATTTCTTTATGGCACGAGGCATTGCTACTTTCCGCACAGATACTGTACAAGGTGATTATTACTTTCGCCCGAAATGGATATCAAGTTGTATGAGTGTTATTAATTAAATGGCATCATGCTCTCATCCGTCACTTGAGTCTCGAGTAGGAACAAGAAAGCTTCGCTTATATGGATAGATTCAGTTATGTCTTCGTTGTAGTATGTCTTTGTACTCATCTTATTTAGTTACTTGCCGGTCTTTAATGAAATCATGGTTCCAAAAAAGTGTTAAAAGCAACGTTTTCAAGATCGGGATCCTACTCGGGATCGTTTTCATTTTTGCAAGATCAAAATCGCAAGGTCAAATCGGGGTCCTAAGATCCTAATATAGTGTTATTTTTTTAATGGTCTTTGTAATATTATTCAAATCTACAAATTATTATATATTATAAACAAAAAAAATTGAATGTTTCATGAAAATATTGTCCTAAATTATGAATATGGAATGTTTAATAAGATGAACATGTTTTTTATAATTCTATAAAACATAATTCATAAATTTGTTGTTTTTTAATTTGCAGATTGAGAAAAGTAAGATTTGAATTATATCTTAAGATCCTATGGTCAAGATCAGAATCTTTTAAGATCCTATAGTCAAGATCGGAATCTTTTAAAATCTTAAACTTGTTAAGATCTTACGTAGGATCCGAATCATTTTTGCTTTATAATATCGTAAAATCGTAATATTCTAAGATCGGGATCATCATATTAACAACTATGGTGATGCACACCATATGTTGAATAGCTAAGTGTCACGGCCGACTTGTCTCAACAAGGTCTTCCGTGCGGCACTTAGTCTCGACTAAGCTCAGCCTTGCTCGAACACTCAACGATGTATGCAACGAAAGTAAACTTCAAAGAATGGAACAAGTGGAATGTAAAGGAACACTTTGTATTATTACTTAGAGAACTTTTACAAGAGAGCTTTACAAGTGAACTTTCTTGGATGATCTCTACAAATGAGACTACCTCTATTTATACTAGTATGTACCAGGTTCTACAGAATTCCATGGTAGGAAACTTCTAGGATTTCTAAGAGGTTCTAGTGCTTCCAAGAGATTCTAGAGATTCCAACACCTTCCAACATCTTCTAAAGGCTTCCAAGATTATCCAAGCTTTTCCAAGAGAAGCGTGGAATAATCCGGAATCCCGATCATCTTAAAAAACGATCCAATCGAGTAGGCGGGTCGTGACATCCTCCCCCACCTAAACTCGCGATGTCCTCGTCGTGCCATCCTCGTGATACTTCTTGATCTTGTCCGTAAATTGCCACAACAAGTCTTCGGCTTCCCAACTCGCTTCACTATCGGGCAAATTACGCCATTTGATCAAGTACTCCTATAGCTCGGCACTCCTCGCCTCAGATCATACGATCGACAAAATCTCCTCAACTTCTCGATCGTATTTAAGTAACAACCGTTGTTGGTGCCCATTTGGACACCCTCGCTCCGAGTCTTCCTCGCCCTTATGATAAGGATTGAGAAGGCTAATGTGGAAGACCGTATGAATCTTCAACTTGGGCGGTAGTTGAAGTCGATAAGAAACTTTTCCAACACGTCCAATCACTGGGAAAGGGCCTTCATACCTCCGTATCAAGCCTTTGTGCACTTTCCTTAATGATTTGAGTTGTTGAGGAAAAAGCTTCACCATCACTTGATCTCCGACCTCGAACTCAACGTGTGTTCTTTTCCCATCCGCCCATTTCTTCATCTTCTTAGCCGCGTTGTCCAACGAAACTCGGGCCAAGTCCGCTTGCTTGTGCCATTCCTTCATCGTCTTGTAAGCGGTCGGCCTACTCCCCTCGTATGATGCGGCTAAGGCATTCGGAGTTAATGGCTGGCGCCCTGTGAGCAACTCAAAAGGACTCTTCCCCGTGGCTTCACTCCATTGCATGTTGTAAGAAAATTGAGCAACATCAAGGAGTTTTTCCCAATCATGTTGGTTGGCACTTACGTAGTGCCGAAGATAGAGCTCCAATAATGCGTTTACCCTCTCCGTTTGCCCGTCTGTTTGGGGATGGAAACTTGTAGAGAAGTTCAAATCCGTTCCCATGATCTTGAACAACTCCGTCCAAAAGCGCCCCGTGAATCTTGGATCTCGATCACTAACGATCACATGTGGCACTCCCAAATACTTCACCACATTTCTAAAAAAAAGCTTAGCCGTCTCTTCCACGGTAACATCAGGTGGTGCGGCAATGAAAGTTCCATACTTCGAGAATCGATCGACCACCACAATAATACTCCCATTTCCTTCCGACTTCGACAAGCATGTGATAAAGTCCATGGAAACACTTTCCCATGGTCCTCTGGACATCGGTAGAGACTCTAACAATCCTCCGAACTTCTTTTGCTCTATCTTGTCTTGTTGGCAAATAAGGCACGTTCGCACAAATGTTTCTACATCATCTTGCATCCTTGGCCAATAATACATGCCTTCGACTAGTGCCAACATCCTCTTGATCCTCGGATGACCGGCCCACTTCGAATCATGACACTCCTTTAAGATTGCACGCCTAAGATCACCCCACTTAGTGCACGTAGTCGATCTCCTTTCGTGAACAACATGTCTCCTTTAAGCCAAAATCTCCAAGTCTTTCCATCTCTTGCTAGGGCCACGAGCTTCTTGGAAAAAGGGTCATGTTCCAATCCTTCCTTAATTCGATCTTGGAGGAAGAATTGCGCTTGGGTGATTTCCGCAAACTCCGTCCTGCGACTCAATGCATCGGCTACCACATTAGCCTTCCCCGGCTTATACTCTATGTGATATTCAAACTCAGCTAGGAAGTCTTGCCATGCCACCGAGCTTTCTTAGGACTTAACTTCTTTTGGGTTTGAAAGTAACTCGTAGCAACATTGTCCGTCTTGATCAAGAATCTCGAACCCAACAAATAATGCCTCCAAGTCCGTAAGCAATGGACGATCACCGTCATTTCTTTCTCTTGCACGGTGTACTTCCTTACCGTCTCATTTAGCTTCCGACTCTCGAATGCGATTGGATGTCCTTCTTGCATTAGCACACCTCCAATATCAAAGTTCGATGCATCCGTATGTAACTCGAAAGGCACGGTTACATCCGGTAGTCTCAACACCGGTTCCTCCATAACCGCCTTCTTCAAACTCTCGAACGCTGCTTGGCACTTTTCGTCCCATGTCCAAGCATTGTTCTTCTTCAATAGGTCCGTCAAGGGAGATGCTATCGCCGACTATCCCATGATAAACCATCGATAATAGTTCACCAAGCCAATAAAATATCGTAACTCCGTCACCTTGGTTGGCGGTTCCCATTCTTGGATAGCTTTTACCTTTACACCATCCATCATTAGTCCCCCGTCTTTGATCTTGTATCCCAAGAACTCGACTTTGTCTTGGGCGAAAGAGCACTTCTCTAGCTTAACATAGAGCTCGTTGTCTCGTAACACTTTAAAGATCTGTTTCAAATGCGAGACATGCTCCTCCAATGTATGGCGATAAACAATGATATCATCCAAGTATACTACTTCGAACTTATCAAGGAACGGGTGAAATAGCTTATTCATAAGGGTGAAAAAAGTAGCGGGAGCATTTGTTAAGCCAAAGGCATGACTAAGAATTCGTAAGAACCATACCTCGTAACACACGCCGCCTTGGCCGTCTCCTCCGCTATCCGCACTGGTAGTACCGGATCTCAAGTCTAACTTGGAGAAGTATCTCGCCTTTCAAGTTGATCGAAAAATCCGCAATGAGAGGAATCGGTACTTCTTCTTGATCGTTACCTTATTAAGTGCCCTTAGTCTATGCACATCCGTAAGGATCCGTCCTTCTTCCTTTGAAATAGCACCAAGCACCATACGGGCTTTCATGGTCGAACATAGCCCGCATCCAATAGATCCTTGAGTTGTTTACGCAACTCCTCCAACTCGGGTGGTGGCATTGGGTAAGGGGCTTTGGCGGGTGGCTTGGAACTCGGTTCCAACTCGATGGTATGATCCACATCCCTCCTAGGTGGTAGTTTCTTGGGCAACTCCGTGGGCATCACATCCTTGAACTCATCAAGAACCCTCTCGATCTTTTTCGGTATCTCTACTTTGCCTGACTCGCCATCCATCTCTAGCCTTATTACTGCCAAATAGCAAGGCTCGCTCTTGTTGTACCCTTTCTTGAATTGCATGGTGATGAGTGTCTAAATACTCATCATTTTTGTACCAATTAAACTGCAAAAACATCTGAAAACACTCAGAAATACATCAAAATGATAAAAAAAATATCACAAATAAGTGTTTTATGTGTTTTAAATGCAAAATATCAAAATCTGGTGAAAACGATCAAGTTTGCATAATTGGCGCTTTAGTCCCCAAGTTTCAAAAGTTGTCAAAAACAGTCCTCGTAAAACAAAATAAAGAAAATGTTATTCAAGGTCCCCGAAATATTCTAAGTTGTCAAAAATGGTCCTTGAATAAATCTTTTGTCAAATGGCAGAAAAGGTCCCTCAAGTTTTGAAATTGTCACAAATAGTCCTTGGAAAATTGAAAATGTCAAAACTGGTCCTTGTACTATTAAAGTTTGTCAGTTTTAGTCCTTGTGTGAACTTTGATAAATTGGCAGAAATGATCCTTCAAGATTTCAGAAATTGCAAACAAGTCCTTGTCATTATAATCTAAGCCTTGACCCTTTTGCATTTTAGACCCCTGCCAAAACCATTGTGACCCTGCCATTCCCCTTGACCCCTCTATTTTGGACCCCTGGTCAAACAAAGTCAAAAGTCAGAAACCCGCCCACCTTATCCAATCGTTTATCTTCCCCACCAAGTTGCTCGCAACCAACTCTCACCCATCACTCACCTTTCCCTCCACCCTCATCATCACAACCCACCACAATAAATGCCACCCCTAGTTGCAAAATCGAGCCTACCGGTCAAACCAGCTTTTCCGCCAAAAAGCGTGGACGGCCTAGATTACTCAAAACTCATCCATCGCTAAGATTATTAGTGGATTTGCTCGAAGGACACGTGGAAGCTTTTGGTGCATAAAAGAGAAGATAAGCAAGAGAAGACCGGTCTTTAGTTTTTAATTTTATGTATGTCGATTTTAATTTTATGTCTTTAATTGCTTTAAACCGCAATCTTTGGTTTCATTGTATCAAATTAAGTTGTTTAAGTGTATTCAAACTGTTCTCAAGTGTCAATTCAAGTTTCATTTAAATTTCAAGTTTCATGGTTTACTGTTTCAAATTTCAATCTCAAACTGTTACATCCAAGCTTCAACAAGCTTATTTTTAAGTTCAAATAAGCTCATTGAAGCTTCTTATAGCTTTTAGTGAGCTTATCAAGCAGGTGCAAGCAATATTTGTCCTTGGTCAACAAAAGTCAACTGTGCAGAGAACTTGGGTCAAGCAGGCATGGAAATGGTTTATGGTTGTTGCAGAGCTTGATTTGGGTTGGATTTGGTTAGAATAGCATAGTTTGGTTTTGGTTTAAGCTTCACAAATAGGCTGGGCACTTGTAAGTTTGATTCTCATTTTCATTTTTTTTTACTCAGTTGCAGTTTATGTTTGTGTTTGTAATCTGTGGACATTATATGGCTTAAACCAGTTTATTTAGTAGTAATTAGGGTCACTAGATTTAGGTTAAGTGGTAAAATAAGCCAACTCAGTAGTTTACCTAGTATAAAGTTCAAAACAGTTATGAAAATAGTGTTTGGATAAGTGGATTTGTTTAAGCTTAGGTTGTTGTTTGTGTTCAATATCTGTCTATTTAGTCTCATGTAAGTTCATTTGCATCATTTGAGTCACTCAATTGTGCATCAAGTCTCTTAAAGTCAAAATAACTTTAAACCTGTCTCAATCTCATGACTGTTAGAATGTTGTGAAATCAAAACCTTATTTTGTGTTTAAAATACATAAAGATAGCTTGTACTAGTTTTAATTCACCATATAACATCATTCTCAGTCCACAAAATTGGATCAAAACTCATATAAGTCAACATTGCAAATCTGTCAAAAAGTCAAAAAGTGAAAATCCAGTTTTCAGCCCACCTTGGGTGATTTTTCGCAGTTTCATTATTGGTCCAAATCAAGTGAAACTTGGGGTCTTATAACTTCAGTTGGTCTAGTGTCTTAATATCATTTTAGTTGAATTTTAGTAATTTTCTACAAGTCTCAAAATGGTTTGTCAAATGGGCATAATTCCCCTGCACACACTCAAGATATATCTTGAGTGTGCAGCAATGTTGTCAGAGTTTGTAAAAAGTTCATTTGAGCTTCTATAAGGCTCAATCTTGGTTTATAGATAGTTAAGTGGTTGACTTGAAGTCTCCGCCTTGTTTTCACATAAGTTTGTCCAATAAGCGGTTGCATTAGCTCAAAAGTAGCTAAAATCTGTTTTGGCATAAGTGCTCAAATCATCAAATCATGTTAATCAGTGCTATAGAAGTCTAGGATAGTTGTAATAAGTTGTTTTAGAGTACTTTTAGCATAACATAGGTTCTGTAATGTTTGGTGCTCATTTGTACCCTTTGGCTTATTCAAAGTGCTTATTTATAAGCACTTACAACCCATTTTCATATTCCACCACATAAGCCACTTGTTTTTCTATTTTTCTTAGATTCAGATATTAAATTAGACTTTTCACTAATTTTCATATTTTTCTAGGTCGGTTTGCTATTTTCCTTAATTAAAAGCAGTTTTAAGCCATTTTAATTAGCTTTTAATACAATTAAATCGAGAAAAGTTCAATTTTTTTTTTCATTTTCTTAGGTTAAGATAAATATAAAAAGTAAAAAATTAATTTTCCAGATTTTTCATAGTTTAATTTGTAATTTTAGCAATTTAATTAGTTTTAAGTAGTTTAAAATTCATAAAAATAGAAAAATAATCGAAAAATATAAAATAGTTTTGAAAATTCTATTTAGTTATTTTAGATTTTTCCAAGTCATAATTATATTTTTCTAGCTTTATTTCATATTTTCTTGTATTTTAGGCTATTATTAAATAGTTAAAATTAGTTTTTAATGAATAATAATTAATTAAATAGTTATAAAAATAATTTTATTTTTCTTAAAATTTTCTCATATCATTAGGTTTGTAAAAATATCATTTTCATATTTTTAGGATTAATATTGTTCAAATTTCACATTTTCTTGTGTACGTCACGTAGTTTTTATTTAAGTTTTATAAAAGAAAAATCAAAAACATCATTTTGCAAATAGTGATAGCGTTTATTTAAGATAGTTTATCTTTTTAATTTCCTTTAATTTGCATTTAAGCCCCTGTAATTTACAAAACTTTTCTTTAGGTATAAATAACTCAAAATCCTTACTGATCACTATCCTTAGTGATTATTCGACATCGATTGTGTTAAACACCATTCATCCTCCCGTGGACTTAACGACCAGGAATCCACTGTATTCCTTTGATCTTAATTGCATTAGTGCTTGAAATGCTTTTAAGTTTCTTCACGGTTAGCCATTTACAAGTGGCTAGCTTGTGTGAGATAACTTGACGGTTTAGCACCAATCACATGGCGAAATAGTCTTGGCTCCACACTTAGAATCCCACTCGTACAACCATGCAAGTCTTTCCACCATCTAGGATACATAAAGAATTAGCAAATGGCATAGGGAAAGCTCGTACCTTATCGAGGAACTCCAACCCAAGAACCACATCGAAATCATCCATCGGGACCACCGACAAGTCAATTATCCCTTATTATTCTCCAATCTTGGCCCAAACATCCTTGGCCACTCCTTCCATCGGCATGGCATTCGAGTTTACCGGTTTAAACATTCCACTCCCTTTCATAGCGCTAATCCTTAGCCATTTGGCTTCATCAACTGACACGGAATTATGAGTGGCACCGGAATATACTAGAGCACGTACCTTGATCCCATTGATGGTTGCTTCCACATATTGCAATCCTTTCCCTACAACTTTTGGCACCTCCGTCTTGGCCTTGATTGCATTCAAGATCCTCATCGAGCTCATACATCCACCATCACTTGTGCCTTTGTCTTCATGAGCCGTCATTACATTAAGGCTTGCTTTCTTGGGTCAATCTCGAGCTCTATGAGGCCCGTCACATATGAAGCAGAAGGCCGTCTTCACTTCCTTGTTTTTTCCGGTGGGTGGTTTACGGTATTATCGTGCTTTTCTTGAGCGACTTTCTCTCCCCACCTTTCTCAAGGCTCACCTTTCGATCCTTTGGCTTAGACGCTTCCTTCTCGTACTAAATTCAATCAAGCCCTCGGCATGGGCGATAGCCATAGCAAGGTCTTGAAATCCACGTCTCTCTAACTCCATCTTAGCCCATCCTTGCAAACCATCGAGGAAATAAAAGAGAGAGTCTTGTTCGGAAAGATCCGGAATCTCCAAGGTTAGTGTAGTAAATTCCTTAACATAATCCTTGATCGTTCCGAAATGCCTAAGCTTACGAAGCCGACTCTTTGCTTCGTTCTTAGCATTCTCAGGATAAAATTGCTTCTTAAGTTCCGCAATAAAATCAGCCCAAGTATTGATAGTACACGTACCTCGCTCGATATCTCCATATCGACGTCTCCACCATAACGCCGCGGTATCCTTCAAGTATCGGATCGCCATCTTGATCTTTGATTCGTCATCCATAATGTGGACGCCCTCCAAGTATTGCTCCATCTCCCACAAGTAATCATCAACCGCCTTAGCTTCTCGCTTTCCCACGAACGGTGATGGTTTTGGAACATCGATCTTCGGAGCATTATTACCAACGTTACCACCTCCATTCGCCATTGATCGCTTACATAACATTACATCGGCTTGCAAGTCTTCGAGGGTCTTTTCAATGTTGGAGATTTTACCTACGAACAACTCTTTGAGGCCATTGATTTCACGCTTAAATTCACCGCTAAGCATATTGATGACCTCCGAAAGTCATCCTTCATGGTCATAAACCTGTCTGACCATCCAAGCCTCAACTCGGGTCTAGACCATCCAAGCCCTCAACTTGGCTCTGACACGGATGTCTCAACACCCGTCAATCTCTTATCAAAGCTCGACATAACGTCCTTAGACGCACCTATCTTCTTCGGGTCTTGTAGCTTGTTATCGCGACCTTGCCTCTCGTCAATGACCGCACTTCCACTAGAACCAATATTATCGGTCTCGCTTTCCATCGCCTTGAATCAACTTTGCTCTGATACCACTTATCACGGACTTGTCTCTACAAGGTCTTCCGTGCTGTAATTAGTCTCGACTAAGCTCAGCCTTGCTCGAACACTCAACGATGTATGCAACGAAAGTAAACTTCAAAGAATGGAACAAGTGGAATGTAAATGAACACTTTGTATTATTACTTAGAGAACTTTTACAAGAGAACTTTACAAGTGAGCTTTCTTGGATGATCTCTACAAATGAGACTACCTCTATTTATACTAGTATGTACAAGGTTCTACACAATTCCATGGTAGAAACTTCTAGGATTTCTAAGAGGTTCCGTTGCTTCCAAGAGATTCTAGAGATTCTTACACCTTCCAACATCTTCTAAAGGCTTCCAAGATTATCCAAGCTTTTCCAAGAGAAGTGTGGAATAATCACGAATCTCGAACATCTTCAAAAACGATCCAATCGAGTAGCGGGTCGTGACATCCTCCCCACCTAAACTCGCGACGTCCTCGCTATGCCATCCTCGTGATACTTCTTGATCTTGTCCGCAAATTGCCACAAAAGTCTTGGCTTCCCAACTCGCTTCACTATCGAGCAAATTACGCCATTTGATCAAGTACTCCTTATAGCTCGGCAAGACCTCGCTCTCGTATCGCACGATCCGACAAGATCTCCTCAACTTCTCGATCGCACGGGTAACAACATTGTGTGGTGTCCGTTTGGACACCCCTCGTTCCGAGTCTTCCTCGTCCTTATGATAAGGCTTGAGAAGGGTGACGTGGAAGACCGGATGAATCTTCAACTTGGGCGGTAGTTGAAGTCGATAAGAAACTTTTCCAACACGTCCAATCACCGGGAAAGGGCCTTCATACCTCCGTATCAAGCCTTTGTGCACTTTCCTTAATGATTTGAATTGTTGAGGAAAGAGCTTCACCATTACTTGATCTCCGACCTCGAACTAAACGTGTCTTCTTTTCCCATCCGCCTATTTCTTCATCTTCTTAGCCGCATTGTCCAACGAAACCGGGGCCAAAAGTGTAAATTCACTCAAAACTCACCCAGCCACTCCCTCATTATCTGTAGGGGTGTCAAATCTTGCCCAAATTGTAACTGACGGGATTTTTTTGGCATTTTATACGTTTTCGTATGTTTTCATTCGTTTTCGTCCGTTCTTGTCCGTTTTCAAACATTTTTGACCTTTCAGACGTTTTTATACGTTTTTGTCCATTTTCATACGTTTCATCCGTCATCAAACGTTTTCATACGTTTTTGTCCGCTTTCATACGCTTTCATCCGTTTTCATACGATTTCATCCGTTTTCATATAGTTTTGTCCGTGTTCATACGTTATCAGTTGTTTTCGTCCGTTTTCATCTGTTTTCGTCCGTTTTCATACGTTTTCATCCATTTTTATACGTTTCCATTCGTTTTTATACGTTTTCATCCGTTTTATAATGTTTTCATAAGTTTTCATCCATTTTCGTATGTTTTCATACGTTTCCGTCCATTTTTATACATTTTCGTTCGTTTTTATACGTTTTCGACCATTTCGTATGTCTTCATACGTTTTCGTCCGTTCTCATACGTTTTCATACGTTTCGTCCGCTCTCAAATATTTTCATCTGTTTTCACACGTTTTTATTTGTTTCCGTCCGTTTTTCATCTGTATTCATACATTTTCGTACAAAAACGTAGAAAAGCGTATGAAAATGTACAAAAGCGTATGAAAACGTACAAACACGTACGATAACAAACAAAAAAGTATAAAAATGGATAAACACGTATAAACCAAAAAAAAACTTTTGACCAACTAAACCCACGTTTAACCAATGGGTCTTAAATTGTTACATGTGATATTTTATGTTCATGATAGTGTAATTTTGTTTACTAGTTAAGCTGTTTAGTTTAATTTTACTTTGAACTACATTGGATTGATATGTTTTGTTTATGTGATTGCTTCATATTAAAGTTGTATATGTTGTGATATTTTAACTTGATGATAATTTACAATGCTTATTAGTTAAACTATATTATATGACATGTCTAATATCACTTGTGATATTTCACATATAAACAAGTATGCTTTTCAACCATTAATACCACCGAGATATGTTATTGCTCGTATATATTTTATATATTATTACCTATGTGTTTTCGATATATTTATATTTTTCGTGTACAAGATGGTTTTTATGAAATATCAAAAGTGATATTAGATATTAACTATGTTTATGAAATATCACAAGTGATATTAAACATTAACTATGCTTTTTATTCATTTTTTGTAAGTGACACTTATTAACTCTTTTGATATAACATTGTAAGGAAGATGAAAAGTATTTAAATTGTCGTTCTTAGATACTTAGGAGTAATAACTCATGTGATAAAGCAATATAATGTGACACTAATTTATGTTATTCTACATATGAGTAATATCTATGTGATAAAGAAATATAATATGACACTAATTATGTTATTCTACATATAAGCAGGGCCGGTCCTGAGTTTTTTGCTACCCTGGGCGAGATGATTGAAAATATGCCCTTACTAATTGTTGCTATAAACGACGCACTAAATTTTAGGGTTTTGATATGCAAATAAACCCGCTTTTCAATTGTAGTACTACACTTTTGAACAACTATTTAGTTTATTTACTTTTTCGCAAACACTTTGCTAGTTTAACAAGTTCGGTCAGTTACAAAATCCGGTTGACCTCATAACTAATTCAAATTTTTGAAAATGTAAACGAAACTGTACACTTATATATATATCTAGTAACTTTATTACGAATGAGACTTATAGTGTATCCACATAGAAAAAATAAATACGCCACCGATCGTTTATTAACAAATTACGTATCTCGAAAAAACATGGGTCTTTTTACAGGGTTCTAATTTGCAAAAATAAACATTGAATTAAATCAAGTTTATATGAATAGGACGAAGATAAAAAGAATAAAGCCAGAAGACCAAATGTATAAGTCAACCACAACCACAGGGACTATTCTTGTAATTTAACCATAAAAGTGATTTCCTTTTCAAAGTATTTCTTTTACTGCACAAGAAGTACTTATATTCCCAAGAAAAGTCGTCGTCTTCATTTTTCATCTTCTTCCTCTTCTTTTAACCTGCAACTTCTACAACTTTTGAGCTCACTCCACGTTCAAATTTGTTTTACTAAACTAGCGGGTTTATTTCGATTGTGCTATAATCACAGTTTATTTCGATTTACTAAAAACGATCAGGATCATAACAAAATCGTATTCTAAGTAGGATCGTAGGATCGCAACTAGGATCGTAGGATCGGTTACGATCCGATCCTATTATTAACCTATTTTTTAGCTCTTTTTCACTATATTAAATTAAATTTAAGTAGGATCGTATCAGGACCATATGATCGCGACTAGGATCGTAGGATCGGTTAAGATCTTATCCTATTATTAACCTATTTTTTCGAGCTCGTTTTACTACTACGGTACTTGACCATATAACTTTTTCTTTTATCGTCCATTTAGATTCGTTTATCATATAAAATACTATATAGAAATATATAGAAGTATAAAACTGCAACCCTTATATAAAAATATATAAATTTTCATAGGATCTTACGATCCTGATCCGATTCTACGATTACGATCTTGTGAAGCCAAAAACGATCCTAGATGGGATCCAGATCCTGACAACCTTGATATATTGTCTTAAAATCTTTTAAATATTTTCGTATCATTTTTTATGCATGAGTTGAGTTATATTGCAAACTATTATTTTGGTAAAATTTGAGTGACACATCCAGACCGTTCATATCATTTGATTAAAAAAACATGATTTAAGATTAAAAAAACATAGAGGGACCAAAAGTGTAAATTCCCCCGAAACTCACCACAACCACTCCCTCATTATCTGTAAAGGTGGCAAATCTTGCCTAAAATGCAATTAATGGGCGTTTTTGTGCATTTTGTACATTTATACACTTTTATACGTTTTTCTACTTTTTGTGTTTTCGTCCGCTTTCATATGTTTTCGTTCGTTTTCATACGTTTTCGTACATTTTCATACGCTTTCATCCGTTTTCCTATGTTTTGATACGTTTTCATTTATATGGAAAATTCATCAATTACGGGTGCTCGATAGACAAAATGATTTATATAAGTTAATTATGTTGAAGATATTTTTAAATGTAATTAGTATTCAAAAGATTTAAACTCCAACCTCATTCTTATTTAGTTCATATCCTCGCATATAACCTAAGAGTTGATATCAAGCATAAAACATATTTTATCTTCAATTCAAATTTAGATGTACATGTTGTACAAATGACGACTAAATATGTAATCGAGTTAACTCAAACGGGTTGTTTAAATAGATAAGATATTCTCAAATAACTTGTTCGACATAGCATCATATATGATTCGATAAAACTATATTTAATTAAGCATATAAGAACACGAAGAACTTGTTTCGCATAGCATTACTTGATTCGAGATATATATATATATATATATATATATATATATATATATATATATATATATATATATATATATATATATATATATATATATATATATATATATATATATATATATATATATATATATATATATATATATATATATATATATATATATATATATATAGTTAGGATCAAATAAGAAGAATAATAAAAATAAGAAGGATAGGAAGAACCACAACCACTCATTCTAGATGCACCTACAAAATGGATGCATCTTCATTCAAATTTCTCCCATATTAAAATGTGTGGCTAAATTACTTCACCCTTCTCATTTTAATTATTCTTTCTTATGGATCCCTTCCTATATATATATATATATATATATATATATATATATATATATAGGAAGGGATCGTATGCGTTCACTTTTAAGTACGGATGGTACGGATGAATATCACCAGACGATCAAGTGTCCATCCGATCTACGTTAAAAAAAAGCGGTGGCATTTTCGTAATTAATCTATACTATTATAATATCGGTGTAGACACGAATAACAAAACATATAAAAACATAAACTAAAAAAATCTAAAAACAATGATTTCATCAAGTTTAAGATTTGCGAGCCGAACGAAGGTAAGTTTCTTAATTTGAATTTAAGAATTTTTATGATAGTTAGTCTAATATTAGGGATATCGATGATAGATAATCGATATTAAGAATATTGCTATTCGATATAATTCAAACCAAGATAGCTATTACGATATTAACATAATTAATTTTTTTCTTAAGATACTTATTCTGATATTAATTTTAACTGAAGATTTCTAATATGATATTAAGATATTTCCATTCTTATTAACATTTTTATTAAATGAATATAGCTAATGTAACATTAACACAACAAAAATTTCTTAAAAGTTTTATTCAGATATTAATTGTAACTTAAGATTTCCAATATGATATTAAGATATTTTCATTTTCGTTTTCATTTTTATTCTGATATTAACGGTATCTGATGAGAGCTAATATGATATTAACGAATTCTCTTTTTCTTAACATTGCCGTTTTCATTTTTATTCGATATTAACGTATCTCAAATCAAGTGTATAAGGTTCGGTGTAAATATCTTGATAAAAAATTTCTTAACATCAATTGTAAACCTAAAATTTCTTATATGATATTAATAAATTTACTTTTTCGTTATCATTTTTATTCTGATATTAAATGTGTCTGATGAGAGCTAATATGATATTAACGAATTCCCTTTTTCCTAACATTGTCATTCTGATAATAACTATAAGAAAATTCTTTTTTTCTTTATGTGCTTATTTTGATATTCATTGTAAACTCAAGATTGGTTATATCATATTAAGATCTTTAAATTTTTTCATTATAATGTTTATTCTGATATTGATGGCGTTTGATGATACCTATTCTGATATTAACGAACTTTCGATTTTCTTATCATTGTTATTCTGTTAAGAAATTTCTTTCATTTTTATAAATTGTCTCTGAAAATTATAATCATAGGTAATCTGATATCAATAATTTTTCTTAAATATCAAGTTCATATTACTTACTTAATAAATTTGATAAAGTAGTTAATTCAGATGATTTCTATTATTACAGATAATTTGATAATTAATTCAAATTAGTACTAGTAGCAAAAATAGTATCTTAGTACTAGTAGCTGATAGTTAATCTGATATTAAAAAATCTTAACTATCGGCTTGTTATATTCAACAGAAGGAGAAGAAAGGTTAGTTGATGAAGAAGAAAGTTCAGCAGTGGATGATTTTTTGTCTGATTATAAGCAAAAAATGCGAAAATGTTAGTCAAGTTAAACAAGAAATTAAGGCGCAAATTCTTTATTAATCGAAACATTAAAATATTTGACATGCGGCAATTATCCTTATGACACAACAAATATATGTGTGCTACGCTACCATCTCAAAAAATGGAGAAAAGAATGGAAGTAGTTGAAGATTTTTCTATTTGTGACAGTCACATTTACTTTGATTTGCTAGAATACGATAAGGATCAGGTATTATTGCTTTATATAATCATAATAAAGTTTTGCATATGCTATTACAAATTTATAAAAAAAATTGATATACTATCTATTTCTTGTATAGATTCATGAAACTTGTCTAGACAAAGTAAGAGTGATAGTTGATGATGCTGCTTTGATGATTGTAAAGGTTGTTAAAGAATTTGGTTTGCCACCTTTGAAAGATGAAATACATCCAGCTATATGGGAAGCTCTTTGCAAGATAAGCAATCAAATTAAACATATTAGAGATCCAAATTTCTTTACATTTGAAGATGTAGAAATATTTGATAAGTGTGCAGAAGAGAAAACAAGAAAAAAAAATGGTCAATGATGTTTTGAGAGAAAAGGTACTGTTTTGTGACATTAAATATTGTTGTTAGTCAGATTTTAATTGACCTTATTCTTATGTGATATTAAGAAATTTTGATATTATTTTTGATGATTTAGAAAGATATTAAGAAATTTATGATTTTTGTAATATAGATTTTATTATTCAAAGCAAGACAAGGTTCGATGATAGTAAAGCGTATGGTACTCCCATTTTAATATCGAATAGCTTTGGTGTAACTAAATATTCTGCTTCTTTGCAACAAATTTTTCTCTCGCACGCAAACAAATTTTTCTTGCTAATAAAAATTATGGTTCTCGGTTTTAATATCGAATAAGTTTTAGTGTAAGTAAATGTTATCAAGTCGCAACAAATTGTTCTACTGCAGAGAAAATTTTACTGGTAATTCTATTTGTCTAGATAAATGTAAAAAAATTGGATCTTTAATATCATTTAGAAATATTTGATAAGTATGCGTAAGAGGCAAGAGGAAAAAAATGGTCAATGATTTTTGAGAGAAAAGGTCTTGTTTTGTGACATTAAATATTGTTGTTAGTCGATTTTAATTGTCCTTATTCTTATGTGATATTAAGAAATTTTGATATTATTTTGATGATTAAGAAAGATATTAAGAAATTTCGATTTTGTAATATAGTTTTTATTATTCGGAAAGCAAGGCGTCGATGATAGTAAACCGTATGGTACTCCATTTTAATATCGAATAACTTTGGTGTAACTAAATATTATCGCTAAGAACAAATTTTTCTGCCTTTGCAAAACAAATTTTATATCGCTAATAAAAATTGTATGGTTCTCCAGTTTTAATATCGAATAAGTTTTAGTGCAAGTAAATATAGAAATTAAATGTGACAATCATATTAAAATATAAATTTAAGTTATCATTGATTTTCATAGCATAAAATGTAAAAAAAAAGATATTAATATCAGAATTACTATGACTTGTTGAAATAGATATATGCATAATTGCATTTTACATTACACAGCAGTTGTTTTTCATACTGAAAGTCATACATAAAAAGACATCATAAAATAAAAAAAATTAGCAACTACTTGAGTGTCATCTTCATCGTAATTATAAACTCATTCCTTGATCCCACTTCCTTCACCCCAAACCTCTTCTGCTTCATCAATCGTGACTCATCGCAGCATGATCATATAGCATCATTTCTAAGCTTTGTTGATGAAATCGAAAAACAAAATGTTCAATGACATATGATTTTGATAGAATAAGGTTTTAAAAGCAACAAAAAGCATTTGCGACTTTATCTGATTATCATACACCATTGATTATTCTTGAATATGAAATACTTAAGGGTTTAGGATTTAGGGTTTTGGGTAACACTTAGTGAGACAACTTGATGATTTGTAAGAAAAATTGTTTACTTGTAAGTTGTTTCACTTTCAATATTCGTAAAATATCTAGATTTCATATATAAGCGAAGCAAAAAAAATAAAATTATACAAAGAAATGATCATCAATCTTTTGAATATAGATTGAAATAAATATTGAAACTTACTCATTAAAATATTGAAATTTACTACGTCATAGGCCAACTAACTCTGATATTAAGAGAATATCAATATGTATACGTCATATTAAATTTTTAATATCCAAAATATTAAATTTGTTTGATTTTGATTTTAAATATTAACATAATATTAAGACAACTAATATTTTAAATAACTATATTTATGAAATATGATAGTTATATTCATTAATTTTTGTGTATAGACAAAATCAACTTTGAAGATTATCTATCATATATGTTAGTTGTAAATTACTTTAATTTCTTTGACTTTCTATGACATATATGTCAGTTGGACATAAAAAGTAAATATTTTGAGTTTCGAGAAGATATTTTTCATCATTATAAAATCGACATGTATCATAGCGTGTTATGCATCTAAGTTTCCAACGGATAGTCAAACTAGTTAATGAAACAGATATGCAAATATCTATCGTCATAGGCCAACTTACTCGATATTAATAAAATATTAATATATATCGTCATATATATTTTACAAAAATATTAAATTTGTTTGATTTTGATTATAAATATTTTGTTTCAAAACTATGATATTAACGAATATCATATATTAAGACAACTAACTCGATATTAAAAATTTGATTTTGTTTTTAAATAGAAAGGGATGCTTAATATTTTTCTCGGAAAATCGATATTAAGAAAATATCTTTATTAAGAAAAGTAACTCGATATTAAGACAATAATAATTTAAAAATAATATGTGTTATATTTAATATTTTAAATAACTATATTTATGAAATATGATAACTATATACATTAATTTCTTGTGTACAGTCAAAATCAACTTTAAAGATTATCGACATATATATGGAGTTGGACATAAAAAGTAATATTTTGTGTCTCTAGGAGGTACTTTTCATCATTATAAAATCGAGGAGGTACAATAAAAACACAATAATATATTAAAATTTGTCAAAATTAAACACCAAACTTAAAAAGGTTTTGATATAAACACAATATAAAGATTAATATTATTATAACTTACTTTGATATTAAGATTATATTAAAGTAATTAAAATAAATGGCAAAATTAAAAATATAAATATTAAAATAAAGTTTATTTTAAAGTCTATTTTAAAATAAAGTTTATTTTAAAAGTTACATGTCGTGAATAAGTCTATATATAACATTGATATTGAAAGTAATGTTTCATTTTTCGAGTTGTCGTGTTAAAATAATAAACTGTTTTTTCAAAATGAGTAATGGTTTCGTGCCATTCTGACGATCGTACCTCCATCAATTATTATTCATATCTTACAATCTATGCACAATTCAACTCGTGATAGGAACCATTTCCAGGAGACATTAGAAAGTATACCCAATATACCATCATATTTAGTTCATTTTATCATGGGAAGGTACCGCGAAGATGTTCTCCAACTTGAAGAACAAGATATAGTTGAAATAATTGAAGAACAAGATGTTCTGCAACTTGAAGAACAAAATATGATTTTTGATGGTTCGGGATTGACTAAAGAAACTATAAGGAAAAATCTTCATGACAATATAATGCTTGACAAGGTTGAAGGCATTTGTGCGATTTGTTTAGAAGAATACAAAGAAAATGAAAGCATAAGCACATTGATTTGCAGACATGAGTTTCATGCAGATTGTATTAGACGTTGGATGCTACACAAGAACATTTGTCCATTATGTAAAAGTATCGGACTGAATATCTAATAGTATTATTTAATATCACAGTAATGTTATTTCTTATGTAATGTTAATTCTTGTTTTGAAAATTTAATGTAATGTTAATTCTATGTATATTTTATTTACTTCACTTATTATTATAATAAAATTAATAATGTAATGTACTGTTAAAAGTTTATCTTAAAAGGAATAAGAAAATATAACAAGAACATACATCTAATGTTGTAAAATATCTTCAAACATGAAATTACAAATTAATATCTTCAGTTAAATACACCGATAATTATAATCTTCATATAAAATCTTCAACGACTTCTTATATGCATGAATTTGGTCGTTTTTGATGAGAATATACAGCTTCAAAAAATATCGTCTTCAATCTGATCATGATAGATAATATGAATATGAATAACTCATCACCTTGCACCCAAAACTGAATATGAATGTTCTCAACAAATGCTTTGTTAGATTGCATTTGAAACGAATGTTATCAACAAATGCTTTGTTAGAAAAAGCAAAGTTGAAAAGTTAGTTGAAGAAAAACTTATAGGGTCCTGAAATATAATGATTGATAAACATTTTTTTCTTCAATAACAAATACTTTCGGTAGAATATCTAGATTTCGATTTAAAAAATATAGAAATAAAAAAATCTTCCAAAGATAATAAATTATCGATGATACGAAAAATAGATTTTTAATATAAAAGCATTCATTATATTAAAGCGCAAAAAAACATGAAATGAAAATGAAGAATTTTTTTAATGTTTTTCTATGTGTGATTGATGGAATATTTATAGGCAAAAACACGATGATTTGTACAAACGAATATAGAGATCCTTAAAAATAAATAATATTTAAAGTACAACCGCTTACTTTATTTCCTCATATTAAAATGTTTTTATGTTTTCATATTAAAGGTTATGTACGTTATTTTAAAGTACAAGTGCTCGATGTGGTGGTAATAATATTCTTAATAGTATTTTAAGAATAAAAATATTATATTTAGTTAGTATTAATTTTTTCTTAAAATACAAAATTAATATGATATTTTTTTATCTAATTCAATTTAAATTATCTAACTTTGATATTAAGATAATATCATAAATTAAGAAAAGTAAGTCGATATTAATGTAATATCATTAATTAAACAATAAAATTTGACATTAATACAATATTAATATCTTCTTTCGGTCATTCATTTTATTAACTCGATATTAATTGAAATTTTACTATAGCATATATCTAGACAACTGTGATAGAAATACAATATCATATATCTCTAGACAACTAACTCGATATTGTATATTTGTATAGTCAAATCATTTTAAATATTGTATTGTCAAATCATTTTAAATAGTATCGACATTGATAGCTCATATATCGGTTTGAAAAAATCTTGCTAGGAATTTCGAAAAAATTACACTATTTTAATTTATTATGATATTAAGTTCTTGTGATATTAAGTTACTGAGATATTAAAAATAGTATCGACATTGATAGCTCATATATCGGTTTGAAAAAATCTTTAGGAATTTGAAAGAATTATCGACATATATGTCAGTTGGACATAAAAGTAATATTTTGTGTCTCGAGGAGGTACTTTTCATCATTATAAAATCGACATGTATAATAGCGTGTTATGTATATATGTTTTCAACAAATACTTTAATATTTAACGTCAAAATTTATCTTAAGTCACTAAAGTTTTAAAGTTGTCATCCGGGTTACTAACTACGATATTAATTGAAATTTTACTAAGCTGTGATATTAAGACAACGATAGTAATACAATATCATATATTTATGCAACTAACTCGATAGTAATACAAATATCTTGAATGTCAAAAATATACATAAAAAACATGAATTAAAAAAGCGAGACATTATTGAAAACTATATGAAAATTAAATGTAAAACTTTGACTTAATTTCATCACTATTTGACATGTATGTAAAAGTAAAACTAAGTGTGATATTTAGACAATATTAACAGATATACCTCATTATAACATGCAATTATAAGAAAATAAAAATAAAAATAGGATTTGAATATTAATATTTTGTTTAAGACACTCGATATTAAAATAGTGTGATATATTAATTTTGATATTTAATCGATATTAAAAATATCTTTATAACGAAAAGTAATTACGATATTAAGAAAATATTAATTTAAAATAGAATGATAATATCATAATATCACGAATTGATTAATCTTTAAATTTTACTAACTCGATATTAGTTGAAATTTTACTAACGTGATATTAAGACACTCGATAGTAATACAATATATTGAATTTCAAAAATATTGAAACTTACTCATTAAAAATATTGAAACTTACTACGTCATAGGCCAAGTAACTCTGATATTAAGAGAATATCAATATGTATACGTCATAGAACATCCAAAATATTAAATTTATGAAATATGATGTTAACAAAATATCATATATTATGTGTTATATTTAATATTTTAAATAATTATATTTATGAAATATGATAGTTATATTCATTAATTTTTGTGTATAGACAAAATCACCTATGAAGATTATCTATCATATATGTAAGTCGGAAATTACTTTAATTCTTTGACTTTCTATGACATATATGTCAGTTGGACATAAAAGTAAATATTTTGAGTTTGGAGAAGATATTTTTCATCATTATAAAATCGGACATGTATCATAGCATGTTATGCATTTAAGTTTCCAATAGATAGTCAAATTACTTAAATGAAACAGATATGCAAATATGTATACGTCATATGCCAACTAACTCTGATATTAATAAAATATTAATATATAAACGTCATATATTTTTCAAAAAAATATTAAATTTGTTTGATTTTGATTATAAATATTTTTTTCAAATCTATGATATTAACAGAATATCAAATATTAAGACAAATAACTCTGATATTAAAAATTTGATTTTGTTTTTAGATGCAATTCCCCCTTGTTTTTAAATAGAAAGTGATGATTAATATTTTTTCTCAGAAAATCTGACATTAAGAAAATGTCTTTATTAAGAAAAGTAACTCTGATATTAAGACAATAATAATTTAAAAATAATATATGTTATATCTAACATTTTAAATAACTATATTTATAAAATTTAAAATTTATTTTAAAATAAAGTTTATTTTAAAAGTTACATGCCGTGAATAAGTCTATATATAACATTGATATTGAAAGTAATGTCTCATTTTCGAGTTGTCGTGTTAAAATAATAAACTGCTTTTTCAAAATGAGTAATGGTTTCGTGCCATTTATAGGCGTGCCTCCATCAATTATTATTCATATCTTACAATCTATGCACAATTCAACTCGTGATAGGAACCATTTCGGGAGACATTAGAAAGTATACCCATTATACCATCATATTTAGTTCATTTTATCATGGGAAGGTACCACGAAGATGTTCTCCAACTTGAAGAACAAGATATAGTTGAAATAATTGGTGTTTGAAACAAAATATGATTTTTGATGGTTCGGGATTGACTAAAGAAACTATAAGGAAAATCTTCATGACAATATAATGCTTGACAAGGTTGAAGGCGTTTGTGCGATTTGTTTAGAAGAATACAAAGAATATGAAAGCATAAGCACATTGATTTGCGACCATGAGTTTCATGCAGATTGTATTAGACGTTGGATGCTACACAAGAACATTTGTCCATTATGTAAAAGTGTCGGATGAATATCTAATAGTATTATTTAATATCACGATAATGTTATTTCTTATGTAATGTTAATTCTTGTTTTGAAAATTTTATATAATGTTAATTCTATATATATTTTACTTCACTTATTCTTATAATAAAATTAATAATGTAATGTAGTGTTAAAAGTTTATCTTAAAAGGAATAAGAAATATAACAATAATGATAACTAATATTGTAAAATATCATCAAACATGAAATTACAAATAAATATCTTGATTAATACACGATAATTATAAATATTCATATAAAATCTTCAACGACTTCTTATATGCACGAATTTGGTCGTTTTATGAGAATATACACCTTCAAAAAATATTGTCTTCAATCGATCATGGTAGATAATATAAGTAAACCATTTCTTATACAAGTGAAACATTACATCATTTCTTGCCGCCAAATGAACGAATGTTATCAACAAATGCTTTGTTAGGAAAAGCAAAGTTGAAGAGTTAGTTGAAGAAAAACTTACGTGGTCCTCGAAATATAATGATTGATAAACATTTTTTCTTCAAGAACAAATACTTTCGGTAGAATATCTAGATTTCGATTTAAAAATATAGAAATAAAAAATCTTCCAAAGATAATAAATTATCGATGATACGAAAAATATATTTTAATACAAAACATTCATTATATTGAAGCAAAAAAAACATGAAATGAAAATGAAGAATTTTTTTTTAATGTTTTTCTATGTGTGATTGATGGAATATTTATAGGCAAAAAACACAGTGATTTGTACAAACGAATATAGAGAGCCCTTAAAAAATAAATAATATTTTAAAGTACAACTGCTTACTTTATTCCCATCATATTAAAATGTTTTTATGTTTTTCATATTAAAATGTTTTTATGTTTTTCTTATGTTTTTCTATGTGTTCTATTTATAGTGGTATTCTCAAAATAATATTTTTAACAATAAAAGAAAACAATTATTAATACTAGCAAGACTGTATCTTAATTAATAATATTCGTAATAGTATTTTAAGAATAAAAATACTATTTTTAATTAGTATTAATTTTTTTCTTAAAATACAAAAATAGAACAATAACTCTGATATTAAGAGTATACTTTATTAATTAACTACGTGAATGAAATGTAATAATTATAATCATTAATGTGTTGTTTATTGTCAAAATCAACTTTAAAGATTATCACAGATAAAGGGATATCTTTTACCACTATAAATAATATCTAACATATATGTCACTTCTTGAAATTACTTTTAATACATGTAAACAAATATTCAAAATATGTATTCATCATAAGCCAACTAAAGTTTGATATTTAAGACATTATATACGTATACGTCATAAAAAATGCAAAATATTAAATTTTCTTTGATTTTGGTTTTAAATATAACAACTAACTCTGATATTAAGATAATATTATAAATTAAGAAAAGTAAGTCTGATATTAATGTAATATCATTAATTAAACAATAAAATTTGATATTAATACAATATTAATAACTTCTGCCAGTAATTCATTTTATAAACAACTAAATCTTATATGATTTAGAGTACTCTTTTTAATAATGTTAGTCAATAAAATAAAATTTTTACATTCTATGATAATATCATAGTATATGAATTGATTAATCTGTGAAATTTTATTAACTCTGATATTAATTGAAATAAATGTTCCAAAATTAATATAACATTTTTTTAAATAATATAATTAACCTTTAAATTATACATGGAAAATAAAATTTAAATATGATATTAAGAAATAAAATTTATTTTATATATAGTATAATTAATATTATTTTATTACGATAAAGTGATATTGTATTGTCAAATCATTTTAAATAGTATCGACATTGATAGCTCATATATCGGTTTGAAAAAATCTTTGCTAGGAATTTCGAAAGAATTACACTATTTTAATTTAGTGTGATATTAAGTTAGTGTGATATTATGTTTCTGACATATAACATTTTTTTAAATAATATAAACTTCTAACTTAAACATATTTATTAAAATAAATGTTCCAAAATTAATATAACATTTTTTTAAATAATATAATTAACGTTTAAATTTTACGTGGAAAATAAATTTTAATATGATATTAAGAAATAAAATTTATTTCTTATATAATATAATTAATATTATTATTATTACAAATAAAGTGATATTGTATTGTCAAATCATTTTAAATAGTATCGACATTGATAGCTCATATATCGGTTTGAAAAATCTTTAGGAATTTCGAAAGAATTACACTATTTTTATTTTAGTGTGATATTAAGTTCTTGTGATATTAATTCTTGAGATATTAAATTTAATATCATAGAACATAAAGATAATTTATATAGAAAAATATTTGAAAATAAACTTCTAACTTAAACATATTTATTAAAATAAATGTTCCAAAATTAATATAACATTTTTAAATAATATAGCTCAAATATCGAGTTTAAAAATAATAGTAACGTCAAAAACTACTCAAAAATATATTAAATTAGAACATGTATATATTAAAATTTCTTTAAAGGTACTCCAAAAGTATTAGAGGAGCGACACCGAATTGTTAGTATTTAAAATCTCTTTGTTTGACTTATAAAGTCAACAGTTAAAAATGTAACAAAATTCAATATTATAACAAAAAAACACACAAAACATATCGGTTAAGCTACAAAACATAGCATATCTTGGTAGGAATTCAAAAATAAACTTTAATTAATTTACATTAATTTATATTTTAATAAAAACCATTAAAATTAAAATTTTTCTACAATAACAATTGATCTTCATCTTCATATTCTTCTTCATCTTCATTTCTTTTTAAAATCTTCATCTTCATCTTCCATAATTGATCTTCAACTTCATGTTCTTCCGTTTCTTACATTATCACGGTAATAATTTTTCAAAATGTATAAATTCATGTACTCTCCCCATTCAGAATCTGAATCTGAAGAGATTGAAACACTTATAATTATAAGAAAAGAATAAATTATAAGAATATACTCAATATTCATATAATTTTTTCTTATCACAATATGAATAAAAACATTAATAAAAAAGTGGAAATGTGTCAAGCTCAATAGATTCAGAATATTTTAAAATACTCTATACACCTATCTAACTTATCACATTTATGCTTTTGTACCATGGCGACATTCGGTAAAGTATCTAGGTTTCATACCATGGTACTAACATGTATATAATAGATGTAGAAGAAAATTTAAAATGATGTTACACATATTTAAATAGAGCTTCTACATCTATTACAAATTTCGGTAAAATATCTAAGTTTCTTAGCATATAAAACCATAGAATAACCTCCGGGATCGTAAATAATATAGAAAAATATAAAACAAAGTACATGGTTGCACTAAATATGACTTTTATTTTTGTAGAATGAAAGAAAGATTTATGTTATTTCTTTCTAATGGAAGAGTTTAATTTTATAGAAGCAAAGTGGTAAAAGCGAAAAGGCTCTTTTATAGGAACAATAAATGAGTTTTTATTTGATTTGATCGAATCTCGGGAGAAAAATAATAAATGGCTTTTTATCTTTTTATTTTTAAACTCATAAAGTATTTTAACATAATTAAATTAAACTATTATATTTAATTAAACATTATTACATTACAAAACACATTGTTAAACATATACAAAAGATGACATAAACATCCTAAAATTATCAACATCGACAACTTCTTTGAGTAAGTTGATAAGGTTTTTGCACATTCATCCATCTCTTGATACTTATCTTTGACAATAGCATTATGATTTTTCAAATTCTTTAAACCGGTTATCATCTCTTGATATTTTGCTTGACATCAACATTAAAATCTTTGTAAATCTTAAAATCGATTATCGCCTCTTCAAGCGTAGCTTCCAAGTTAGCGTTATCATCTTGATCCTCTTGAAACGAGCTTTCATATCTTCATACTCACATTCATCTTGTGGGAGTTGTTCAATAATTGTCTTCCTCTTGAAACCGACTCTTGTTTCTCTCTGAAATTTCCTTCTATTGGAAAAGTCTTTTACGGCTCACAAGTAATTACCATTTTATTGAAATGATCTATCATGTCCATCTCATCTTTCAAAAAGAATCCTGCAAATTAGCACAATTGGTGCATGTACCCTACGGACGAGAAAGAACACGACATTTCAAGTATACGTAAATGATTGTGATGATTGATAATGTAATTGATATAAATGTTACAAATATTATAAGTGCATTCAAAAGTTAAAATGAGGTTTCTTGAAATGGGCCTTATAAATTGGGCCTAATTTTATACAACCTGTTTTATAGTGTATTCAAACTTTTACATGATTTTTGTGCAACTGTTTAACATTTAAAAAAAAATCCAAGTATTTTTATATATGAAAGTAGCTAAAAAGTAGACTCACTATATCTATTCAGAATATACGTATATAACAGTGAATATTAAAAAAAAAAATTACAATTTTGCTGCTTCCGTTATAATCTCCTCCTTGAATTTGTTAGCATCACTTAATAAAATCTTTACAGCATACAAATTTCTCAATGATGCCAACTCATCTTTACTTCCATTTTGCTTAAATATAGATCTCCATTGTTTGTCCTCGCTTCCAGAATAGAATTCAAGGTGCCTCATAGTAAAAATGCCACAATCTGTTTTATTTTTCGATGTTTGCCATTGCATTTCAAGTCTTCGAGGAACACACTTTGAAATCTGTTCAACCTTTGAGTGCTTTGAAACTTTTAGATAATGACAAAACAATTTGAACCTGAAAACAAAAATAAAAATAAAAAATAAAATATTAACCTTAAATTTGTTACATATATATAAAAATAATAATAATGATATTACCAGGTTTTGAGTTGTATTTCCATATATAGCACCACTTTCCTTTAGATTGTCAATAATGACAAATGACGGATTGAAGAGATTGAAGCAATAAACATAGAAATGATTTTGCCTACATACTGGGAAAAAAACCTGAAACAGAAAAAAGTAAAATATTAATAAAGAGTATAATAAAATTCAAATAAGTATATATTGTAATATTAAAATTAAATTTAATAGTTTTAAATTTAAAAATTTTTTTCCTTTTTTTTTTTTGGGGGAAAAATTAAATTTAAAAAAAAATTTAAAACCTTTTTTTTTAAAATTTAAAAAAAAAAAATGAAAAAAAACCCCCAAAGGTTTTTTAAAAAAAAAAAAGGGGTTTCCCCAAAATTTTTTTAAAATTAAAAAAAAAAAGGGGAAAAAAAATTTTTTTTTTTTTCTTTTTCCCAAAAAAAAAAATTTCCCAAAAATTTTTTTAAAAAATTTAAAAAAATTTTTGGTTAATTTTTTTTTTTTTAATTTTAAAAATAAATTAAAAATTTCTTAAAATTTTTTTTCCCTTTTTTTTTTTAAAAAATTTGGTTTAAATTTAATTTATTTTTTCCCCCTTTTTTTAATTGGAAAACCTTTTTTTTTGTTAAATTTTTCAAAAACCCAAAATTTTGGTTTAAATCCTTTTTCCAACTCCTTTTTAAAAACCCCCTTTTAAATTTTTTCCCAAATTTTTTTTAAAACAAAAATTTTTAAAATTTTAAAAAAATTTTTAAAAAACCATTTTTTAAACTTTTTTTTCCCCAATTTTTAAAAAAACCCCAAAAAAAACCCCGGAATTTAACCAAAAATTTTTTCCCCCCAAAAATTTTGAAAAAAAAAACCCCCAAATTTTTTTTTCCCTTTTAAAATTTTTTTTTAAAATTTTTCCCAAAAATTAATTTTAAAAATTTAAAAAAAAAAAATTAAAATTTTTTTAAAAAAAAAATAAAAATTTTTAAAAATATTTTAAAATTTAATTAAAATTAAAAAAAAATTTTTTTTAAAAAAATTTTAAAAAAATTTTTTAAAAAAATTAAAAAAACCCAAAAAAAAAAATTTTTTTTTAAAAAGGGAACCATGGAAAAAAAAATTTAAAAAACCCCCCCCAAAAGGAACTTTTAAATTTTTTTTTTTTTTTTTAAAAATTTTAAAAAAAAAAAAAAAAAAAAAAAAAAGGGGTTTTTTTTTTAAAATTAACTTTTTTCCTTTTAAATTTAAAAATTTTATTAAATTTTTCCTTTAAAAGTTTTTCCCAAATTTTTTAATTTTAAAACCCCTTTTAAAATTTTAAAAACCCCAAAAAAAGATTTTTTAATTTTTTTTTTTTTTTTAAAACCCCTGGGTTTTAAAAAAAATTTTTGGGAAAAAAAATTGAAATTTAAAAAAAATTTTAATAAAACCCTTTAAAAATTAAAAATTTTTAAAACCTTTTGGAAAACCCCTTTTTAAAAATTCAAAAAGGGAAAAAAGGTAAATTTTAAAAAAATTTTAAAATTTTTAAAATTTTTTTTTTTTAAATTTTTGGAAATAAAAAAAATTTTTTTAAAAACCTAAAAAAAACTTTTTTTTTTGAAATTTTTTTTTTTAAAAAATTTCCCCGAATTTAAAAAATTTTTTTTAAATTTTTAAAAAAAAATTTAAAATTTTTTTTAAAAAAAAAAAAATTTTTAACAAAATTTTTTTTTAACCCATTAAAAAATTTTTTTTTTAAAATTTTTTAATTTTTTTGTTCCTTCTTCTTCATATTCATCCGGATGTTCTTCCATCCACCCCCTTTTTAAACCCTATGTATATTGATCTCATGAAGCAAAAGCTTTGTAATGTATCTCTTCCAAACCATCCCTTTTTGGGGTTTTTTTTAAACCCCCTTTTCCCCTTTTCTTAAATTCCAAAATTCCCAAAAACCAAAAACCCAAATTTTTTTTTTTTTAATTTTTTTTTTCCCAAAAAAAAAAAAAAAAGGGGGAAAATTTTTAAAGGAAATTTAAAAAAAAAATTTTAAAAAAAAAAAAAAAAAAAAAAAATTTTAAAAAAAAAAAAAAATTTAAAAAAATCAAACCCCAAAAAAATTTTTTTTCCAATTTTTTTTAAAATTTTAAAAACCCCTTAAAAAATTTTTTTAAAAATTTTAAAATTTTTAAAAAAAAAAAAATTAAAATAAATTAAAAAAATTAAAAAAATTTTTTTTTTAATTTAAATTTTAAAATTTTCCTTTTTAAATTTTTATCTTTTTAAAAAACCCCCCAAAAAAATTTAAAATTTTTTTTTTTTTTTTTTTTTTTTTTAAAAAAAAAAAAAAAAAAAAACAAAAAAAATTTTTTTAAAAAGAAAAAAAAAAAAAAAAATATTAAAAATTAAACATTTTTTTTAAAAAACTTTTTTTTTTTTTTTTTTTAAAATTAAAAAAAAATTAACCCCCCCTTTTTTGGCCAAAAAAAATTTTTTTAAATTCCAAATTTCCTTTAAAAAAAAATTTTTTTAAAAAAAAAAAAAAATTTTTAAAAAATTCATTAAAATTAAAATTAAAAATTTTAAAAAAAATTTTTTAAATTTTTTTTTAAAAGGGGAATTTTTTAAATTTTTTTTTAAAATTTAATTCCAAATTTTTTTTTTGGGTTTTAAAAGGGGAAAAAATTTTTGTTTTTTCTTCCTTTTTTTTTCAAATTTCCTTTTTTAAAAATAAAAAAAGGAAAAATTTAAAAATTTTTAAAAATTTTAATTTTTAAAAAATTTAAAAAAAAAAATAAAATTTTAAAAAAGGGGGAAAAAATTTTTGAATTTTTTTTCCCAAAAAAAAAAACCGGGAAAAAAAAGGAAAATTTTAAAAAAAAATTTAAATTTTTTGGAAAAAGGTTTTTGGGTTTTTAAGATTTTGGGTTTTAAATTTTTTTAAATTTTTTTTTTTTAAAAAAATTTTTTTTCCCCCCCCAAAAAAAAAATTTTCATTTTATTATTAAATTAATTTTCCAAAAAAAAAAATTTTTTAAGGGAAATTTTGGGGGAAATTTTAAAAATTTTAAGGGGGTTTTGGGGGTTTTTCCAAATTTTTTGGGGTTTTTTTCCCCCCCGGGCCCTTTTTTTGGGGGGGGTTTTAAATTTTTTCCCCTTTTTTTTAAACAAATTTCCTTTAAAAAATTTAAAAAATTTTTTTAAATTTTGAACCCTTTTTTTCCTTTTTTTTCCTAAAATTCTTTCCCGGGGGAAAATTTTTCCAAAAAAATTTAAAAATTTTCCCTTAAAAATTTTATTTTTTAAAAATTTTTAAAATTTTTAAATTTTTTTTCCCCTTTGGATTTTCCCAAAAATTTTTTTTTCCCATTTTAAGAAAATTTTTTCCCCCCCTTTTTTTTTTTTTTTTTTTGGCCTTTAACCCTTTCCCATTTTTTCCCCCCAAAAAAATTTTTTGAAAAAATTTTTTTTTCCCTTTTTTAACCCTTTATTTTTTCCCATATTTTTTGGTTTTTAAAAGGGGCCCCAAAATTTTTTAAAATCCCCAAACCCTTTTTAAAAAAAAAAACCCCCTTTTTTTCCTTTTCCTTAAAGGGCCCCCCTTTTCCCCCCAAAACAAGGGGGAAAAAAAATTTAAGGAAATTTTTTTTTTTTTTTTTCCCCCCCCCCAACCGGGGAAAACCAAAATTTTTTTTTTTAAAAAATTTTTAAAATTTTAAAATTTCCAAAAAGGGGCCCCCAAATTTTTTTTTAAAAAACCCCCCGGGTTTGGGTTTTTCCAACATTTCTTAAAAAAAATTTTTTTTAAAAAGGGGTTTTCCAAAAATTTTAAAAATTAAAATTTTAAAAAATTTTTTTTCCCCTTTTTTTTTTTAAATTTATTAAAAAAAATTTTTTTTTTTTTTTCCGGGCCCCTTTTTTTAATTTTCCCAATTTAAATTTTTCCCAAAAAATTTTTTGGAAAAATTTCCCCTTTCCCAAATTTTTAAAGGCCCCGGGGGGGGTTTTAATTTCCTGGGTTAAACCCAATTTTTTCAAAAATTTTCCAAATGGGGGGGCCCCTTTTCCAATTCAAAAACCAAAGAAAAAGGGTTAATTTTTCCCGGGAAAAAAGCCCAAAAAATTTTTTTTAAAAATTTCCCCTTGGGAAATAAACCCTTTTTTAAATTTTTTTTCAAATTTTTTTGGTTTTCCCCAAAATTTTTTGGGGGCCCCCTTTCCCATTTTTTCCAAAATTTTTCCCCCTTTTTGGGCCCTTCAAAAATTTTGGGTTTTTTTTTAAAACCCCTTTAAATTTTTTTTTTCCAATTTTCCCTTTTTATTTCCTTTCCCAAAAAAACCCTTTTTCCCCTTTTTTCCCTCCTTTTCCCAAAAAGGAAAAAAATTTTTTTTAAAAAAACCCCATTTTGGAAAATTTTTAATTTAAATTTTAAAATTTTTTTAAAAAAAATTTTAAAAATTAAAATTTTAACTTTAATTATTTTTAAAAAAAAAATTTTTTTTTTTAAAAAAACCCCCCGGGATCAAATTTTTTTTTTGGGGCAAAAAAATTAATTTTTTTAAAATTTTTAAAATATTTCCAAACCCCAAAAAAAAAAAATTTAAAAAAAATTTTTTTTCCCTTTTCCCCCCCAAGGTTTTAAAAGGTTTTAAATTAAAAATTTGGGGAAAATTAAAAAAATTAAATTTAAAGAAAAAAAATTTAAATTGAAAATTTTTTGAAAAAAGGGGGGAAAAAATTTATTAAAAACCTTTAAACCCAAAAAATTTAAATCAAATTCTCCCCCAAAAAAAAATTTTAAAAATTTGGTTTCTTTTTAAAATTTTTTTCCCTTTTTTTTGAATTTTTAAAAGGTTTAAAAAAAGGAATAAAATTTTAAAAACCAAAATTTTTTTAAAAAATTTTATTTTAAAAAAAAAAAATTTTAAATTTAAAAATTTTCCCCCTTTTTTTAAAAAGGTTTAAAATTAAGATTAAAATTTTGGGAAAAATTTCCCTTTTTTAAAAAAAAAATTTTTTAAAAATTTGTTTTTTAAAAATTTTTTTTAAAAATTTTAAAAATTTGGAAAACCCTTTTTTTTTTTTTTTTTAAAAAATAAACCCTTTTTTTAAAAAAAATTTTTTTTTAAAATTTTTTTTTTTTTTTTTAAAAAAAAAAAAAAAAAATTTTTCCTTTAAAAAAAGGGGTTTAGATTTTTCCCAAAAAAAAAATAAAATTTTTTTTTTTTTTTTTTTAAAAATTTTTAAAATTTTCAAATTTTAATTTTTAAATTTTAAAATTTTTTTTGCCCAAAAAATTTTAAAAAAAAAAATTTAACCTTTCCCCCCCCGGGGGGGGTTTTTAAAAACTTTGCCCCCAAAAAAAATTTTCCAAACCCTTTTAAAAGGTTTTAAAAATTGGATTAAAATTCCCTTTAAAAAATTTTTAAAAAATTTTTTAAATTTTTTGGGAAAAAAACCCCCAAAGTTTTTTTTTTTTTTTTAAAAAAATTTTTTTTTTAAAAGAAAAAATTTTTTAAAAATTTTGGAAAAAAAAATTTAAAATTTTTAAAAAATTACCCAAATTTTTTAAAAGGGTTTTAAAACTTTTCCTTTTAAAAAAGGCCTTTCCCAAAAAAAATTTTTTTTTTAAAAAAAACCCCCTTTTTAAATGGTTTTTTTTAAAAAATTTTTCCTTCCAAAAAAAATTTGGTTTTTGGGAACCAAAAAATTTAATTTTTTTTAAAAAAAAGGGTTTTTAAAAATTTTTAAAAAATTAAAATTTTAAAAAATTTTAAAAAAGGAAAAAAAAAATAATTTTTTCCGGTTTTTGGGTTTTATTTTGGGGTTCCTTTAAATTTGGGGAAAAAAGGGTTTTTTAAAAAAATTTTTTTAAAAAAAAAATTTTAATTTTTTGGGGAAAATTTTTAAATTTTAAAATTTTTCCCAAGAAAAAAAATTAAAATTTTTTTTTAAAAAAAAAAAAAAAAAATTTTTTCCAAAAAAACCCAAAAAAATTTAAATTTTAAAAAACCCCCGGTTAAAATGTAGGAAATTTCCCTTTTAAAAAAAAAAAAAAAAAGGTAAAACCCCCAAAAAAATTTTTTCCCAAAAAAAAAAAAAAAAGGTTTTTAAAAAATTTTCCCTTGGGAAAAATTCCAAAAATTTTTAAAAACCCCCCCCAAAAAAACCCAATTTTTTTTTAAATTTAAAAAAAAAAAAAAATTTTAAAAATTTTCCCCCTTTAAAATTTTTTTAAAAATTTTTTAAAAAAAACCATTTTAAGGGTTTACTTTAAAATTTTGGGGTTTTTTTGGTTGGTTTAAAAAAATTAAAAAAACCTTAAATTTTTTTGGGAAAAACCAAACCCCAAAAAATTTTAAACCCCCTTTAATTTTGGGTTTAAAAACCCTTTTAAATTAAAAAGGGGTTTTTTAAAAAAAAATTTTGTTTTGGGGGAATCTTCCTTTTGAAGGGAAAAGGGGGAAAAAAAAAAAAAAATTTTTAAAAATTTTTTTAAAAATTTAAAAAAAAATTTTAAAGGGAAAGGGGGGGGGAAAAAAAAATCCTTTCCCCCTTGTAAAAAAAATTTTGGGGTTTGGGGAAAAAAGGGGGCCTTTTAAAAAAAATTGAAACCAAAAAAATTTAACCAAAAAAAACCCCCGGGGAAAAAAACCCCCAAAAAAAAAAAACCAAAAGGAAAAATTTTTCCCCCTCCCCAAAAATTTTGGGTTTTTTGGAAAAATCCAAAATTTTTGGGGGGGGGGAATTCCCAAAATTTTCCTTTAACCCAAAATTGGCCCCATGAAAGGGGGTTTTTTAACCCTTCCCTTTTTAAAAAAAAAATTTTCCCTTTCCCAAAAAAAAATTTCATTAAAAAACAATCCCAAAAAAAAAAAAAAAGGTTTTTTAAAAAATTTAAATTTTTTTTTTTGGGTTTAAAAAAAATTTGGAAAAAAAATTTTTTCCCCCAAAAAAACCGGATTTTTTTAAAAAAAAAATTTTTTTAATTTTTTTTTGGGGGGGAAAAATTTTTAAAAATTAAAATTTAAAAAAAAATTTTTTTCCAAAAAAAAAATAAAAAATTTTTTAAAAAAAATTTTTTTTTATATTTAAATTTAAAATTTTTCCTTAACCTTAAATTTTCCCTTTTTTTCCCAACCCCTTTTTTTGGGTTTCCCTAAATTTAATTTTTTAAATTAAAAAAAAATTAAAATTTTTAAAAATTAAAAATTTTTTTAAAAATTTTTTTTAAATTTCAAAATTTTTCTTGTATAGAATGGTTGCCTTAGTCTAAAAAGGCGGGTCTCCAAAAAGAATGTTTAGTGGGCCTAGGGTATTCGATTCCTAGGATTTTGTAATGAATTATACCTTTAAACACATTTGTCATGACAATCGAATTCATATTCGACAAATAACACAAGGTGCATCGGTGAATATCAAAAGTAACGGTTTAGCATTCGTTACATCACTTTTGTATTAATTTGCAGACCAACATCTATAGTGGAAGTAACATGAGTTTTATTGGTCCTAGGGTGTTCTTCTTTTAGCATTCCTTATTGATCTTTTCTTGTCAACTTCCTATTCTTGATTGAGTGCTCTAAAGTCGGACGTTTGGAAAAATCAACTAATGTTCGATGAGGAAACACATTAGCAACTTGTGATTTAGGCGTTGGAATTCTGGGTTCCACGATTACTAAGTGTGCGGTGCTAATCACTTGATCACGATGGGGAAGTTGTTCATACTTTCCAACATTTCCGTAACTTAGAGATGGTGTGAATCGGATCTTGATTTTGAGCGAATATTACCGGCAAAATTCATGACTTTCTAGTGTGAGCAAGATAGGTGTCAAAGTTCGTGATGCTTCAAATCGAGTCTTTTGAGTAAATCAAATATGACACCATATTCTGTTTAACTTTTAAAAGTTCTTGTTCATATTTTGAGATTTGACTTTTCAAAACCGTTTTGATCATCCATTTGCTAATTTTAGGATCGAGAAGATTTTGCACTCAATGGCGATTTTCTTTTAAACGGGTTGATGGTTGTGAATATCTTTTCCACAATGAAGGCAGTTTTGCATTGTAAATTTCGTGTGTAATGGTTTATTTCACTTTTAAGGGCCGATCGAAGCACTTATCGGTGTTCTCACAGTTACAAGTTTCAACAATATCGAGAATGTGTCGGCAAATGGCAAGGCATGAAGTAACACAACATTATGGATATCGGCCTGGATAACATCTTCCAAGAGTCGATCAACATCTTTTCTCGGATTTCTTTTTGTTTTGTGTTAGAAATAGATGTTTCTATTTTCTCGGCGTTTTCATTACCCCAAGTTCATATGAAAATCCTTTTCGAGCAATTGCACAACTTTTCAAGTTTTAACATTAGGTAAAGATTTTTCGAAAAATGTCTCTTTGTTCTCGCGCGGGCGATTGAAAATATTCAACTTTGATTTCGGATCGATATTCTATCTCATGTTGTAAAATTTTGATCGACCATGAAAATGTCAAAATATCGAAGGATTTTTGATTTTGGGTTTGAGTTTACTTCACTAATGGAAGGTAAAGGACCATAAGTTTGTGCAAAATCATGTTTAGGATTAACATTAGAAGACTGGTGTTTTGATGATAACCCTTGGTGTGTTAGAAGAATCCGTTGGTGTGTGAAAGTGACGCGTTTTTATAATTAAAAGGTTTGTTGTAAACAACATTTTTAGTTTTGATCGACTCTCATCTTACATCTAATTCCTCTTGTGATGATATTCAACAACACTCATGGATGTTATCAATTTTGTATTACCTTTGGAAACTTAGGAGTTGGTTTGAATGTTTTTAGTAAGCTTTGGTTTTTGTAAGTAGATTTTTCCAAATCCTTTTGGATTGGGTTTTAAGGTAAACTTTTCAATAGCATTACGGATTCACCATGTTTGTAAACAGTTTTAAACTCTTTAAGTTTGTTTTGCAAGCGAATTTGAAGAAGGTCATCTACCGATTGTTGAATACTTTTTGTATCACGGAGGCTGTTTTTGACAATTTAACCCTTTTAGCTTTTTGATTTTCAAGGTGGAGGCGTTAATTTGCTTTTATGTTCGTGTTTGATTGTTCTAATTGGACAACAAAGCATTCTTGAGCGGCTAGATCACTGCATCTGTCTCTCAAAGTATTTTCATTTTGATGAGATTTTGCAAAAGCGGCAAAACCTTTTTCACGTTTTCTTGAGTTTTGAAAAGTTGAGTTGCATTTGTAAGCATTCAAAATCCTTGGTTAACGATGCATTTTACTTTTAAAGATTGATTTAATGCATAACATTCCTCCATTTTGATTTTATGGTCTTGAATTAAACAAAATCCGGATAGGCACAGATCATCTTGTTCAATGTGAGTTCAACATGATCATTCTTGAGATCCTCAAATCGACCACGAGTCAATTTGATTATCAAAGGAAACCATAAGGTCATCTTGATGCGTCAAATGTAACTCTGAGGTTAACGAAAATCATCGAGAAAAAGATGTAGAAGACTCATGTTGAGCGATCCGATCCGTCGGATTCGAGATATTGGCGGAGAGATTGGTTCGAGATATGATGATGGTTTGTTGATTTTGAGACAAGCCATCGGTGTCTTGACTGTATCACTCATGTGCACTCATGCATAGCCATCAACATAACGGGTGCTTACCGCAGTTCTCCATATCATCTGTGCATCTTCCGCCATGTTCTTTGCATAAGAGATCCCTGACTTCATCCTTAAGAGCCAAAAGTAAAGCCTCTTTGAAATAACCGCCCTAGTCCTTGGCTTTGGGCATGCATTAGCCAGTGTCCCTTCTCATTGCGGTTGTAGCATCTAGACCATTTATCCGATTAAAATTTCCTGTTCCATCACGAGCTCTGTTGTTATTCCTACCGACATTAAACCCTTGACCACCGTCGCGACCATAATCGCGATTACGAACTTCAACCGTCCATTGTTTACAACGAGTCCGTGTGTTGATGAGGAGAATACGATTGTTGGATTTGTTGGTGTAACGGCCAAGCTTTAGCAATCATCACAAATCCTTGTTGCAATGCTTGAATGGATCGATTTCTCGGTAGCTTCAACGACATATGCTTGAGCATTGTTCTTGTATGGAACAATTAATTTTGTTGAGGTTGAGGTTCTTTGTGAAGGTGTGTTTAACGATTGGTTGAGTTCTTTGGTTGAGAGGATAATTCTTGAGCATACAAGGCAAGTTCTTGATTGTCCGGTTGTGTTGTTTAGCAATTTGAGCAGGAGAATCCTTTCGATCAACTTCCTTTTCATGGGGCCAAGTAATCATACAACAATCCATAGGTAGAATGATGCATATTCTTCGGCGGAGAAAAATGACATACTTCTCCCTTCGGACCAAGACTACTCGGGAACTTAGTATTCCGCAATTGTGGCATGATGATGTTGTGTTTATTCAAATCATTGATGATGTCAAAATCGGATGGGACTCTAGTGTCTCTCGAGGTTCAATCATGAAGTGTTCATAAGCCAAGTAAATTTTGGATTCCAAATCCTCTGATTATCAGATCCTTCCATAAGAAGCCGAAATGATCCCCATTTTTATGCGGTCTTTTGAGCATCAACACTACGAAGAATTGGGTTTGGTAATCCTAAGAGGATTATTCCATTGCAAGTTCATCACTTCATAGTGTAGAAGTTACGTGGGTTTAAATCTGTGATAGCAATGTTGGTTTGTTCATCTCTTGGTGGAGACAGGTTGGATCTCGGGTACAATGACGTAGGCATCTCAAATGGACCTTCAGATAACCTTCTTTAAGAACTTTCCATGTGGCTTCTTTAGATCACAAAACCTAAAGAACCTTATCACCCATTGATCGTAGTTTCTGGGAGTGAGCATTGGAGGTCTTCAAGTGATCGCTTCATGAATTGATTGTTGGCTGTAAAAGCTTCCACATCTTTCCAAACCAAGTGGGTTCCTTCATAGTGCTTCGTGATGGATGTTGATTGAAATCGTTTGTGTAGGGTAGAACTTGAAGACTTGGTGATGGTTGAACTATTTGTGGTTGTGGAATTCACCAAGTTGTGGAGTATGTTCTTGATTAAATTGTTGTTGATAAATAGCTTGTTGATTCCATTGTTGATGTTGTGGAGTTAATTGTTGTTGTTGTTGATGATTATAAGTGTGAGGGAAATAGTTAAGTATGGTGGTTGAGACATGATGATAAACTTGTGTGGTAAAATGGATCTTTGTAGTCGAATGAACTGTTGATGAAGTGTCTAGGCATAGAAAAAAAAA